>VYZR01086630.1:23136-40469 GCA_013400675.1 Oxylabes madagascariensis
CATTTATCAGAAACTTGGGCCCAATGCAGTAGCAAAAAACAAACACACCAGTCCCTTTCTCCCCAAGCAAACAAAAAACATTCTAAGAAACAATAGTTTGAGACAAATGAAAGTGTTAGAGTGGTTGATGATATGAAGAAAAATATTTTTCAGACTGAACTATTAAGTAGCCATTAAACTCTAATAGATCTTATATCAAATAACTTAACAAAAGCACATTTTGGGTGGAGGGGTATAAAAAAGCCAAATAAGCTTTTTCTTATGGGATAGAAATATATCAAAGTAAAAGCAATCTGCATAGTTAATGTCTTTGTGAGCTTTCCAATTTAAAACAGAAAAGCTGTAATTTTTCTTTGCTGGCAATCTGGAAACACTCTGGAGTTAATTACAGCTGATTCGAAGTGAACCACACAAACAAAGACCAGTCTATGTCCAGACAATTATACTGCATTAACCAGCTTAGAGCTTCCTGCTGATGTTTCAGGGCTCTTCTATTACACCCTTCTACCTTCCCAGCACGATAGAAAATGCTTCTGCAAGAAGGAATTAATGAAGAGAACTGCAAAAGAATGTGTGACGACCTCTCCTGACACGGCAAAAACTTTCCGCCCATGTCACGACAAAGGGGAGAAGGTAATTAAGTTTGAATAGAGGGATGTAACGAAATATATTATGCATCTAAAACAGTACACTGAAAGGACAAGAGGGGGGATGGAAAAGTTTGCAAAAGACAAACTTGAGTGTACTGTTCAACTCGATTATTTTCTCTCATGTTCCTCTTATCCACGAAGGCTAATACCAAACATCACACCAGCTGATTTTTAAACTCTTACAATGGAATCTCCTGAGGCTGATCAGCTCTCCTTCACTGTCAGGATAGGATTTGCCTCTTTGTTTTCTATCCTAAGAAGCAACGGGAAAGTGTACACAATGGCCATAACGCTATTATAGGCTTTGGAATTTTTAATTTAATTGTAATGGTGAAGAACTGTTGCATTACTCTCCTGTCTTCTTTCCACAGCTTTAATGAAACCACTGCAGCTGTTCTCCTTTTAAAAGCAAGATCAGCAATCCCAGCTTGACAAAGCTACTGTGCAATATGTTTCTTTTGTTGTTGTTTAGTTTTGTTGTTTTAGAAAAATGTTGTAATCATTATGCAAGATAGGCCTGTGTCTTAGGCTACTTCTGCAAACATATTTGGCTTCTTTTGTTTTTTTCCAGCCATCCTAGTTTGCATGTATTTGTTCTAACTGAATATTAATAGCTCACGTTGGTGTGAGACAAGAACATGAACTGTAATTATCCTTCTAATTCTCGCGTTCATACCATATTTTTACCACCTGACACAGGTTCTGTAGTGATTACTTCATTAGTGATGAAGAATGGCCTAATCAGGTAAAGTATAGCTGGAAAACTCCTGTTTGCCAATACTAGGAGAAAGCATCAACTTTTTGCCTTTCTTTCTTTATGGAGAAAGGTGCATCTGAATGATAGTGACCCAGTGAACATTAGAGCATTAATCACCTCCCTTTGTCTCATCTATGCAAAGTAGGATTAGAGTTAAAATGATGCCTGCTTAATCCGTTTGATTTTCTTTTACTAAATAAATATTAATTTACAAATCAATCAGATCCTGTATTATAACACACACAATATACACTATGAAAGGTTATGTAAATTACACTCAATTTTACAAGCGTGCCATTAACGGAAAGAGCCCCCATGCTTTCCCTTTTCACTCCCCAAGCCCCTGTTAAATTTGGAAGTTCAAGTTAATAATCCCACTAAATATAAAGCTTAGCTATTGAATCTATATTCCTTTTTCCTTTAAAGAACTTCACTGCATCAATCATTTTAGGAATTAATAAATCATATTTACTGTGTTTATTCATATGTCAATACTCCCAATCTGTAAAGCTTTCACCATTTAATCTCTTTAACTCTGACCAAAGTTAGTTTACATTAGATGTTGTTTTAAACTCATATGGAGCTAAATTAAATAAAAGCAGCTAGAAAATTAATCCTAATTATCTTCATGAAAAATAATGCTGCCTGGATCCATCACCTGTTCTCACACACTATGAAAGAGATCATTTGCATTCACAGCTCTTAAGAAAAAATTACAGAAATGTAGGGTTTTGCTTCATTAAACTTAGGTCTAATTTAACAAAAAATATAATATTAACATAAGTAAGTATACTAAAAATACTTTAATGATGTAAAATAGAGCAGTATAATCTTCTAAAGTGTGAATTATCACAAGCTTTGTGATTTTACTGAAGTCTGGATG
This sequence comes from Oxylabes madagascariensis, assembly GCA_013400675.1. NCBI lineage: Eukaryota > Metazoa > Chordata > Aves > Passeriformes > Timaliidae > Oxylabes > Oxylabes madagascariensis. Next base: position 25,427 of record VYZR01086630.1, read on the forward strand.
TGCTCTCTGTCAGCATATTCGCAAGGTAAGAATGGATTGCAAAAGTAACAAATAATGACTAGGGAGTCAGAGTGGCTCTACAGCATACACCTAACCTCTTTGTCATCTCAAAACAAACTGTGAAATAAACATCGCAGTAATTTTTTGCTTGCATGTTAAAAATGCTGCAATTATCTTTCTAAAAGTTACCACAAAGCAGGTAGTCAAGCAAACAGTCCAGGTCTTGGGGAGATACCACAACTCCAGATAAATTCAGAAAGAGTCTTGATGAAAACAAAATATAAAGAATCTTGCTTTTGTGCCTATTTACAAGACTGCAAGACTCGTCTAATTATGCATCTGGAAAAAAAAAAAAAAAAGCTGTTGTATTGTAAATCATGCTAAACATTTAAATATTACTCTGTATTAAAGTCAGCCTGGTCAGTGAAAATACAGGATGTTTTTTAAACAGTTCAGTTATTAATAAAACACTTTTTTCTAGAACATTATCATGGCAAATTTGTTTTGTATTGCCAAGATCAGCTGGGCATTTTGTTTTTATTATGCATAGTCTTTTGTCATTTTTTTGTTCTGCAAGTTAATTTGACTGCTGTGCATAAGTGAAGTGAGCAATTCAGTAATTAACTTTGGTGTTTTAAAATGTATGAACTTTAATTAGATTTCATTATAAACAAACAAATGTCAACCATAATTATAAGCTCCTTGGTTTAACCACATATTATCCCTTTTCAAACAAACTTGATGTCAGACAAATTAAAATCAAGCAGCCAGCAATTTTGAGTTGAATTTTACATGATCTGCCAGTAACCTGATTACTTTAACTTCAATATCATTACAGGAAAAGTATTTCAAGAAAAATAATTACAAGAATTCCAACAGGAGACAAGCTTAATTGTATTGATTCAAAAGATGCATGTATATAGGAACCATGCTGAAGGAATAATGTTATCTTAAATCTACAGTTACTATTAAAATTATATTGTCTGGCTTGAAAAAGGCAATTTGAGATCAGTGTCTGGAAAAGCAGAGATACAAAACTAACTGAAATAATTATCTTCACGCCATTATACTTTAAGCAACAAAATATCAATGAGGAACAACTTGAAGGCATGAAGGTTTGCAGGTTTATTTACTGACTGGTGTATCTATTAGTACCAGGAACAAGTGGAGCTGTCAGGACATAATGAAGGTAAATGATTAGTTAGCACAGAGACTGAGCTCTTCTTCAATGCAATAAGAGTTAATTAAAGTTTACCACCAAACATCAACCAAAGCAGGATGTTGATCAGGTTTCAGCATTAAGTGCAAACAGACAATGGTTGGCAGCAATTAGTGCAGCTATCAAATGACATGCAATTATAATTATACATTTAAAACAGCTAAAGGCTTGTGGAAGGGAGGGAAGAATCCCATCGGCTTCTTTGACTATGTACAGTCAAAGTGCAGGAAACAGGTATCAGATATATCACTTCAATATTGTAAATCAATAGCATTAAACAAAAAAAAAAGGTTGTACAAGCACATTATCTGAAAAAGGACAATCCACTGTACATGAAATGGAAGAAATCTGCAGGCAACTCCTAAGAAAGATAAGTACTAGTTAGATTAAATAAATTACTTTACTGCTGCCACTCACACTGACACCCATAAACAGGGAAGTGTTTGGGGTTTACAGACTGGTGGCTGCAGCTTTATTACACATTTTTATGCCAGACTCAAGGTTACCTGGTATCTTTAGTCCCTGTGGCCACATTCACAGCATGAGAAGGCCCAAAAGGACCGCGGGCCCGAAGCCCATGACCACAAGAGCAGGTCTCACATGCTAGCTGAGAGCCTGCTGCGAGGAAGCCTGGGCTTACCAGAGGCAATTGCCTGGTACCTGAGCCACAGCCTAAGGCTCTGCCACGCATCCCCTCCTCTACACCCCCTCCAATCAGCACGTGAACCGGTTCTGCCTGCTCCCAAACTCATGCCCAAGTTTTGGGAGAGAAACAGGGAGTGAGAGATTCCCAGCATGGACAAACGCTGTGCAGCGCACAGCAGCGATGCACACGCGCGAATAATCCAGAGCACGGCGAGGGCCGGTGCTGCCACCGCCACGCGCCGCTCCAGCTCGAAGGCCTTGCGGAATGGTGGCAGCCACCAGACCGGCGATACTACAGAGGCGATAACAATTTTCTTCTCAGTCTCCCATTAAAACCAAAGGGAAGATGATAAACCTGCAGCAGCACCTTTAACTGCAACACCAAACAAAGGGAAAAACTGCTCTCAGCCCAGTGCTGACAGCCTGCTGAACGCCCTCAGCGCAGATCTGGGAAGTTAAAACACCCCCAGTTCTGCAGTATCAAACACACGGGGCGTACAGCAAAGCAGGCAAATAGCCACTATTAACTGGTGTAGCCCGACAGACAACTAGCCACACAAATCTAGCATCCGGACAATTCTTAGTAAATGCTCCATGCGCTGGAGATGGAATAACTCACTCCCACTCACTCCTCTTGGGCTGGCAGAGTGCAGGTAGTGGGATTACCTGGTCAAACACCTACACTGTTCCACATCAGCTGAACAGGTCTGGCAAGAAGGATCCCGACCTCAAAGAAATCAAGATCTCTTCAGCATTTTTATGGACAACGCAGTGGGAAAAACACCGTGCTCTTCCTAGGTATGTAACAGGAAGCAAGACAAAGCTTTCCAGCAGACAAGTAGCAGTTTTCCAAGAAAGCTAAGCTGTGACAAATTAAAACCTGATGATGAGAGCAGCAAGGAGTTAGACAGTAGGATTCATTGCCGAAGGATACTACTGAAACCATGAATCTACCAAGATTTAAAAAAAAGAATGGAAACTGGCTGCCAAAATTATCCAGAGTTATTGTAATGAATGTGAACAAAACAAAAACAAAAACATAAATTGTAAGGGGTATTAAATCTTGTTTTTCAGAGGTCTAAAAAATTTGCATTTGCAATCTTGCCAAGGCAGGCATATACAATAGGTTATCCAACATCAATACTGTGATATTCTTCAGAAGCATTTTGCACAGACTAGTCAAAGAGAGAAAAGCCTGGCCACCACAGAATCCCAGTTTGGCAATCTGTATGTTTTTATATTATGAATTACCCCCTGAGTAAAGAAGTGTCTGCAGCAGGGAGACTATCCTTATATTTTATTTGAACTAACCCATGCAAAAAGATCATCAGCATCAGTCCGTATTTTAATGTTGCATAAATTTCCACTGTGTCAAGTACAGTAAACCTTCTTTTAAGATTGTATACATTGTAATTTTTTTAATGCACTTTTTTTTATTATTACTTTAGAAGGAAACCCACATACATATGCAAAATGCATTAGGATGGGTTGTGTTAGTATGTTGGCTACCAGTGGTGATTTTCACTGGAATGTGCACACGTTCACATTGCTAAAATTATTTTAATAAAATGCTTTACTGCTTTTCATAGTTCCTGGGCTGAAGCCTAGAGCAGTTCTACAGATTTTTTTTTTTCCCTAACAAACCTCATTTTCCCAACTAATTCTGTTATGCTAGGGATTTGTGCACAGAGTTGGCTAATCCCAGTATTTCCCTAGAGCTGCATCTAAGCTATGGCCCACTCCCAGCACAAAAGTGTCTCCAAAAGCCCTTTCGCCCCCTTCAGCACTGATACACTCATTGGTCCTGACATTTTCACTTCAGCCATGACAAATGAGCTGATGGCTGTGATCAGATTGCACACGAGGACTGCTTTATCAAAGATGTATCATTAACTCTCATCACTGTCTTCCATTATGACTGTTTTGGTCAAATCTGTTGTGAAAATGCAAGGGAGTTTAAAAACATAACCTAAACATAGCAACAAACAAACTTCATAGAAAAGAAGGAAAGAAAACCAGACTCGGAGGGGATCAGAAAGAGTCTAGCGTTAACTAAATGTTTCTCTGGGGATTTAAGTAACTGTACTCAACCTCTGCCCCAGTGCAAACATGGCAGTTGACCGTCTTCGAAAGGTCCCTTCCCCCATTGCGGACTGTGAGCGCTACTTTGCCTTTTTTAGAGAAACAAAAATATAGCAGCAGCCATCAAATATGTCTAAAAACAAAGTCAACTTTTTTTTTCCTTTTTAGTCTCTGAATCACATCACATTCTGTGCGTCTGCTCTTATCAAAATATGTTTCTCAAATAAATCCCTTAAAGAATACAAAATTTTCATTTGAATCACAGCCACATAATCACACTGTTTTCTGACTCACATTAAAAACACCAACATAAAGCACTGTCTGAAACGGAAATCGTTCAGCTCCCTATGAATACCACAACCTTTCTGTCAAGTTAGAACCTAAGTTCCAGTTACACGGTTCTTGTTACATCTAGAGGCTTTACAAAGTATATATTTGTTGTAAGGTATTCTAGCAATTCATCTGAGAATACACATCTAGCAGAGTCAACTGTAACACAACAGATCTTGGGAATGGAGGTCATGCTTTGAGATAAAGTGCTATTCACTTTTGGACCATGCAAGAAGCTCTTTATTCCTGTTCTTATTGGCATCATTTCCCCCTTACCAGAGCAAGAACAAAGCCAAGTGCTCGTGTGAGGTTTATGAATAAATCAGAGGTGAGCCACTTTAAGTGCTGCCCATGATTTCCTTGTTGACAGTGAGCACTTAAACAGGCTTCTATGACCAGCAACTCCTGGCAAACCTTAATGGCTCCTAATCTGTACCCTGCTTCATTTCAGGAAAGAAATGACCTACCCCAATTTTTCTCAAGTCTTCACCTTTTGGGCAACTACTGTCCCACCTTTTTAAGAAATTCACATTCAGGGACTGTCCTGTTTCAGTGCCAAGTTTTCACATAACACACAACATAAAAATCACCATTTTCTTCCTTGAAAACAAATGACAGCTAATAAAATATTATTATGCTGTGTAGCCTAAGTAATTCCCAGACAAACCATTACACAATTCAGCGTTTGTTTAAATTGCATAGATTTTAAAATGAACCTAAAAGATATGCAGCATATTTGCCTCCAATTATTAAAATCATGTAAAAAATATGCTGAGAGCAGATTCAACCCTTCTGTATAGCTACAGCTGAAATCAGAAATGTTTATAAATCATTACCACTGAACATGTTTTAAAAACTCAAACAGCCTCAGAATCTGTTTTTAAATAATAATAACATTGAAAATCAAATTAATTTCAAATTAAAGTCTTTGCTGGGCCAAACAAATCTGGTCCGGGAACATTAGAATCCAGCTGTGGCATGACACTAGGTGTTTCAGTGTGTACGTCTTTGATGCACAAAACCACTCCAAGAGCTATGCTGTTCAACATTAAAGCTGTATCCTGCATGGAGAATAGATTCCAACACGGAATGAAATTCTTCATTTTTAAGTACTCTCTCTCCCTCCCTCACAACGCCTCCTCTTCCCCCCACCCCCCCTTTTTGACATGTCACCATCTCCAGATGGCTGAATTGACTCTGTAGTAGCTGAGTTATTGTCAGGCTCCGAGTTTCTGCTATATTTAAATACTAACATTTTTTCACTCTGCCGTCTCTTGTTGCCTTTCCACCCACTCGGGAGAGCGCTGTGATTTCAGCGAGCGCTCCCCTCGGGGCCGGGGGCCGGCTGCCTGGCAGCGCTGACCTGCCGCTGCCGGAATTGCGGCGGGTGCCTCAGCAGATGACGCTCTTCTTCGCAAGGGCCTGATCCAAACCTGGGGAAATCGATGAGGCGGCGCTGGACTTTGGAACAGGCCCTCGGTCAAAACTGGAAACTGGGAAAATAGTGCGGAAACCACCCGTCAAGTGAGAGAGAAACCCACGGGCCAGACCAGTTAGGACTTGAAACTCCAGTGATGCTTTTCACTGGAACCGAAATGTCTGTCCCAGTGCGCTGGCAGACAACTCAGTGAGAAATCATATTTTTCTTCCCTACAGAAATCAGTTGCTCCTGCTGGAAAAAGTCCCAAAGCACACCGCTTTGTTTTAGCAGAGTGGCTCGTGGTTTTGTGTGCATGGGGTGGCATTTCCCACCCCAGAGATAACTGCACTGCAATGGCAAAGAAATTTTTTTTTTTGTGAACAGCTTGTGAAAACTCAAAGGAACTGAGAGATTGAGGGATGACATATGCCCTACAACTAAATAATTTATTTTAGAAATGTTAAGATTTTTCTTTAATTTAAACCCTTGGCGCTGTAAACAAAATCAATAACCATATTTCAATTAAAAACAAAACAAAACAAAAAACAAAAAGGCAACAAAACAGAAAAGGACCTGAGTAAAACCCACAGGAATAAATTCCCTGTTTAAGGAGCTACATTTCACTCAGAACCTTATTTTCTGGAGTGGGGAAGGCATGGGAAGTGTTAGGTGGTAAACAATGAGAATCTTAATCAAAGGTGGACAGCCATGGTTTCTCAAACAGGCAAACCACCTCCATTTGAAAACATCATGTAACACCTGGCAAATACAAGGATACTTTTTTTCCCCCTCTCTTGTTATGAAAGCTCTGGTCCTCTGAATACCAAATTTGAAAGGACCATCCCCCACAGATAGACAGAGGTAATGCTTTTGCCATGAAAAAGAGATTATTCTTATCTATTACACTACCATCTTCTGGGACAAGTGTGGAAACCACTGGGATTATTCCAGGTTTCCATCAGTGTCCCAAACACTGGAGCACTACCAGTGACAGGTGCCTTGTCATCTCAGATTAAGTGAATTTATGTGCCAGCCCCAGTGTCAAAACAGGGAGGAGCAAGCCTTCAGCAGCAGCCTCTCACAGACCCTCAGCTCCGCTGTTACCTGGTAAAAGGAGGAGAATTGAACCCCCTCAGCCTCTCTGGAAAACCTCTTACTTACAGACCTTCTGGTGCCTTCCTTAAAAATGGAAATGGTAGTACAAAAAGAGGAGATGGAACCTTTCAAATTTGATTTTATGGGATTATTGTCAAGTGGTAACTACAGGCCTGATTCTTTTTCCACTAATAACAAAACTGTCTGTCTTGCCAGTTTTACACTCATATTATTCCTCTAGTTTCAGGGCAGTAATTGTTAATTTTGTTTGGGGTGATTGGGAAGAATCTACTTCTTTTGGTTTTATGTGTCATAGGCATACATCAAGACAGGCCTTTTTTGCATGTATTTCTTTGCTGCAGAAACAGAATGTTTGTCTATTTAAATACAGTTTTAAATGTATTTTTAGTGTGCACATCGCTTGTTCTGCAGACACTGTTGCAGCCTATACGGTAAACGTTTGTTTTCAGAGTCACCGTGGCCTTTCACATACATACAGCCTTTAGTTTGTGAACTATTGACCTGAAGGACTATAACGCCTTCTTAGGAGCTGGGATAACTGATCAGATCACTGTGAATATTAAAAGTCTGCTAGATTTGTCTGTAAAGAGATCTTAGTTTCTCTGTGTCTTTAATTTTTTTCTCAAAAATACAAAGAAGCAAATTAAACATAATTCAGACAAATAACAATCTAAATATATATATATCTTCTTTTTCTTTTCTTTAATTAAAAGCCGATTCTGAGTAATGTGAACATAAAACAGAGTGTCTTGATACATGAAACTTTTATTTTGACCATATAACTTAGTTAAACTATTTCTCAGAATATTTTTTTTAAGCTGAAAACGTAATTCCTCAACAAGTCTGCCATATTTCAGTCAGGCGCAAAGTTTTCTGGTTAGTTTGGAACACGGCAAAAGATGCAATAATAATGAAAATACTGCTATAGAGTGACTATTAAAAAGGAATAGAGTGACGTGTATTATAGACTAAACTTCCTGTTTTTACTTACGCAAAACTAGTTTACCTCTACAGGTCTGCAAAACCCTGCTATCAATAAATGTGTTTATTATCCCTTTTAAAAGCAACAACAAATCTCAACAACTACCAAACAAAACCTACTAGGTTTGTTATACCTATTTGGTAAAAGTAGCTCATACATGTCTTAGTTTCTCCTACCTGCGCATCTCTCCACATAAACATATTTTGTGTTACATCTTATTCGTTAAAATCTTGAATCTCAGAATCTCAGTGTGCTGGGTTTCTGCCCATAGAGAAAGAATGCAGACATCACATAAGTTATTATTAACCCATGTGTTATCCAGTTCTACAGTGGCTGGAACTTTGCCAGAGACAACACATGGTGCTTGGTTAACAATATCTTAAAATATAAATTAATTTATTTTTTTAATTAGCACATTCTTCTTATAGAAATACACTAATAAGGTCTTCCCAGAATGAAAGATATACCCTAAGCATATTCCTTTCAAAGAAGTTTTAGGGAATTTGATAAAGTAAGCAGCAAAACATTCTAAAACCTCCAGAAGGTCTTTATCTTTGAAAAAAGAGAATTTTTGTGACTATTATTCCCAAGCACTTTCTGCATTTACAGTTTTGGTTCATTTATCCATAAGCAATCCTAATTTCTTAGAGGCATCTCCAATATTTAAATATTATCAGAGCAAGCCAAACACTGAACTAACAAGCATTTACAAATAAATGTTCTGCAAACTGGAAAAAAGTTAATATTTAGTCTGACTACCAAGAGTTTTCCACAGTAGCTCTAAATCGGTAATTATGTTGACCTGATAAAAAAGAGAGCCTATTTAATATGCACACATACAAATAATTATTCACACTGCATTTGATTTACATACGTACAAAAGAACCACTTCCCACTTTCAAAAGTGGCTCAACACTTATGGTATTTTAACTGCCCTAATTACTGTTGAGAGAACATAATTAGAAGCACTGATCACATTGTCAACAGCTAACCAGTTGCAGCCCTGGCTGGGGGCCTGATCCTGCACTGGCTGGAGGCAGCGGGGGCCAGCACTGATTGCAGGAGGAGGCCAGGCCCTTCTCGCCACCTGAATCTACAGGAATCCAAATGTTTGAAACAACCTGAGTACGCTGACACAGTCACACTGAACACCCCGCTCCTTCTGTGCATGTATCAATTGCTATTTCGGTAAGCTTTCTCTGTTTTCAAAGGCGAGCAAAGAGAGTCATTTTTTCCCCAGCAAGGCTCCTATACCACTTAAACACTTAGCATTGAGTCAGAATTCATAACTTTTTCCAAAGGAGAAACAGTTTAATAATTAAAACAGATATTGACCAAGCCCTGCTTCCTTGAATACCAAACTTTTATTAGATTATTATGTGTTGATGCATAATTTCCATTGGCAACTTTTAAAGCAGCTCCCTCCCTCCCTCCCTGCCTGCCGGCCCCTGTCCTCCCTCTTTCTTTCCTCCCAAGCAAAGTGCTGGGAATCCTTGATACCCAATAGTCAATATTTGGTTTGCTTGTCATGTTCCTGGAGCTCCCCTCCATACAAACCTGTGTTTCTTATCCTTTCGCTGCACTACTCTCGTACATGTTACTTCACATGATGATGTAAATTCAGGGCATCTTAGCAATTTGCTAAAATCTGAGCTTCTGCTTGTTTTCTCAAGTCTTGGACAAACATAACTTTAGGGAGAGCTGAACATAGGCATAAAGAAAGAGGAGCCTGCATTTTCATCTTCCTTTCATCTCAGTCATTCAGTCAACCATTCAGTGCCCTATTCAACAGAGCCTTTCATTATGCAAAAAAATGCTAATCCTTTTCCGATGCTTTCACACTTGTATAAACCCCCATTCCTTCGACTGAAAAGCAATTATATCAGTTTACCTTTCTGTCAAAAACAGGATTAATATTCCAATACCAGAATCTCCTTTATTTTCCTATCTTTTGCTTTAGGAAACTAGAGATTATTAGTGGCGGTATTCCTTAGAGCAAGAATACATTATTTTAAATATGATTATTTCAGCCAAAGCACGAGGGGGAGGGGGAGGGAGAGAAAAAAACTTCAGTTGCTGCGGAAACTCTTTTCAGTGACAGAACTGACCTTCCCTTTGCAGAGGCCTGAATAGAATGAGCCTCACTCTGGTCTATTAATCAGAAACAAATTATGAAAGAATGTGGCTGGACTGGTTGACACTATCCTGTCTTGGGAGACTCAGTAACAGCCTAGTAACAATGTCCTCTTCATGGGTAATGAACAGCCATGACAAATGGGGCAGAGAAACTATTTATTTGCATATGCAAATTCTCACACAAGGGAAACATGTACAAACAAGTGTCATTGTAAGGTGGATTAGGCAAACAACGCTTTCTTTTTAGGACACTCTGCAGCCCAGAACATTAGTCAGCACAATTAAACCAGTCTCCATGGAGACTAATGAAATTTCACCATGGTATGAGTTAAATTAGATAGCTAGTTATGTGTTTTCACAATCCAACTTGAAATCCATTATTGTTTCAGAACAATACAGCAATTGTGCCTGGCTGATCTTTGCCAGCTCAACAAGCTCCTAAGTTGACAATTTGCATATGTTAATATAATTAAGCACTAATTACATGAAACTTGTACATATTCACATGCACTTTCCCTGGGCGCTTCTCAGTTTGAACCTTGGCCAAGTCTTTAACCCTTTGAATGAATTTGGAATAGCAAAGCTCTGCCTTCTGGATACAGCCCCAAGGCAGATGCAGAAAAGCTCTTCATTTATAAACACAAAGCTTAACCTGGCTTCTCATATTTCTATCAACAGGCTAGAAAACATTTTTGTATGTGGTGGGGTAGGAGAAAGGCCGAGAGGTGGAGGGAGCTGGATTGGAAGTACTTTAGAGACCTAGGTCTGGTGACCTTTTTGCATATGAAAACACAACTATTTACCCACCTAACAGGTCACAAACACATGTATTGCCATTGTCATAGGTCTTCAAGACCCAAATTGTCAAAAATTAGACTGGGTTTTATGTCAGTGTTCTCAGATCCACAAAAAATGGGAATGAGAAAAGGAAAAAAAGAGCAAGCAGTAACTAATGAGCTTTACATAAATATATGCAGAGGCAATTAAGCAGTGTTAATTACTATGACAGCAGTTAATTGAATATAATTAGATATTTTAAGCTACTGACTAAGGCATAGTTAAGATTAATTTTATTGAGATTAATTGTAAATAAGAATAGATTAACTGTGTTTTGACAGGCATAAAAAGTAGATCTGCAAATTAACTAGGAGAGCAGAAACTAGCACAAAAATCATATATTATCTTAATGTCACACCTCAGAATCATCTGTTCAATAAACATGACTTTTCAAACCCAAACAGACAGGAATCTTGAAGAAAAACAAACAGCTTGCAGAGATTAAAGAGCCTTTTGTCCTTTTTCATGTGCATTTCTTTTAGCAGACTAAATTAAGCGAGTCTGGTGTACGTTTTTAGGAAGGAACATTTCACACTGAATGGAAAAAATGTTCTATCACATATGAAATTCATGCAGCTGTGCGGAACCTAGTCCAGATGGTCTAAGACTATAAAACAACACTAAATGATAGACAGTAGGGCCTTCCCAAGATTATGTGATAAAGTCACAACCTCATATTTTGACTTAAATTTTCTGTCATGTATTGCTTCCTTCCAGATCAGATAGCTCCATTTTAATTTTTAACTGATCCTGAATATTCAATGGAAACTCTCAATAAACATTACTGATAAGCATATGAGCATAAATCATAAAATATTTGCAAAACGCCCCTTAGCTTCATTAAAACAATGCTGAATTTGAAGTCACCTGGTTCCCCCACAATACTAAACTGTTCACACCACTTAGCTTAAATAGGTAAAAATGCCTGGGTTTAAATATGCTTCAAAAAAACACCAAAACACATTCTACCAGCAGATTAATTCATGCATGCTGCTTAAGAAAATTAACAACAAGGCTGAAGAATGCTGAACAAATCACTAATAAGAAAGGAGCTTCAATTGATTTTGAAATAAATCAATAGGTGATTAACACAATATTTTTAAAGCAGTAGAATGTATATATATTATATAAGCATATATATTATATTTTCAATACCTTTTTAGCTCTTAATCGAACAAGGGCTTTACAACAGTGAGCATGTCCCTATATTGACTATCAACTTCTTTGGAATGCCTTTAGTCTTTTATAACGAAAATCCAAAAAACGGTCTGTGAAACAAGGCTACGGCAAGCCATTCTGCAGTGAAAGATTTTAAATCATCCAGCCTCTTCTAATAGACTTGAGACTTATTGAGGTAGAAACCATAAAAAATGAAGAAGGGAAATTTAATCCCTGAAATATTGATTTGCACATTAATATCATATAGGCAGAGGGCAATTTGGCTTCATGGAAATGACACATTGTCGACCCTTGGTGAAGTCAGAGCCAATCTAACTGCTGAACATGTCTGAATCTCAAGAGTTATTAAGGGCTTCCCTTCTTGCCTTTATGACTTTTCTTCAGCCTACCAATGCAATCTTAAATGTATTATCTTTAAGAAATAATTGTAAAACCTCAGGGGTTTTCCAGTTAATGGAAGGGAGGCTAAACCACATCAGATTCTGAAATGCAACATTAAACCCTTGCAATCAACAAAACCACCTCAATTCTCATCCATCCAGTGCAGGATCTAATATTGTTATTAGAGATAATCAAATTTCATTGTGTAAATTTAGGCTCATGGTCAGAATGGAAGCAGTAAATTCTGCAATATTAAACAGTGATTTTTCTCAGCCCCCTTTATATATTCTTTCATGGTGCACTGTCTTCACAAATAAACCTAAACTATTCAAAAATCAAGGAACACATCTGTCGCCCTATTCTGAAAGATGCACGCAATGTCGTTTGCCATCTCCACAGCTCTCCTTTAGTTTTAACTTGATCTAGCGGATAAGTTCCATTTTAGAGAATAATAAAGCAGTATCACTGCATAAACCAAACAGCAGGTACTATTACTGCGACTTACACAGATGGTTTACCTGACCTTTCTTTGTTCCTTGGGTAGGTTTCACTTTTGCAGATTTACGACTTTTCCCTCTATATTTCATTGACCCTCTATGTTCATTACCATAAAAATGAAAACTATTGAATACATGTTTATGTTGGCAAAGTCCAAAAAGCCCACGACTAAAGGATAAAGAGATGCTACAATGCACTGTGTGGATCTCTAGATCGTACACTATAAATATTCAAGCACAGATAACACGAATAACTGAATAATCCTGGTGAGCCTCAGCTCTGGAGCCAGGTGCAAGAGGTTAAAACAGCTGGCTAGCCATCTTTTATTTTGTGTGCCTTCCTACCGGCTGAAACTGCAAACCCTGAAAACTAGCAGATAGTCCCTCAAGGTTGATAGTCTGATTTTTTTCATTTCAACCAGTTTAGTAGGATCCCCCAGCAGAGAAAAGACAGAAACTCCTCAAATACAGGCAGTTGAATAGGAAGTGGAGCAATGATGATTAAGGCTCTTCCCCCCCACACACCCCCCAACCTTCAACCCCCCGTTTATTTCCACGATCTTCTTTGTGCACCTTCCCATCCAAATGTTTGTATTCCTTATTTCAAAGAAAAGCACTCCGGATCGTTCTGTCAGTTTTGCCAGTAAATATAAAGTAAAACAAGTGTTGATGGCACTGAGAGTGTTACATACCCAGGCTGTGTTTTTGCATTGCTCTCAATGGAAGCGATCGATGCCCATGTCACAGTCGCGTCCCAATCGCAGCCAAGTCTCTGCCTCAATCTAACCAACAACAGGCAGGGCTGCAAAGGCTTCTCACTACCTCTTCCATCCATCCACCACCAAACTAAAAATATAATGCTACATATGATCTTTTTAAACACTCCATCACCGCTCCTAAGGATCGAGCCACTGCAAATCCAGGGGAAACACGATTGAAAAAAAAAAAAAATACACCATCAAAAAAAACCCACCCTAACAGCAGCCACCCCAAAAGCACCCGAGCCCTTTCTTTCCACTCTCTCGCTCTCCTCCTACCAACTACATAATCCTTGATAAAACCGGAGCAAGACTAATAAAAAGAAAATTAAAAAAAAAGAAAAAAAAAAGAAAAAAAAAAGAAAGAGGAGGAAGGAATGGACCCGAGGAAATGCAACTGTCAGAAAACGGGATGGTCAGACTTCCTGAGTGAACCTGCCTGTGTCTGGCTTAATGTAAATCTCCACCATCTTCAGCCTGGCAAGTTGTCTTTTGGTTGGGCTCCTTTTTTTTTTTTTTTTTTTTTTTTTTTTTTTTTTTTTTTTTTTTGTGGGGGGTGTTGGTTGTTATAAGTGTTTTTTATACGTTGGNTTTTTTTTTTTTTTTGGTGGGGAGGGGGATGTTATGTTTGCGATCTCTGCCTTGGTACCTAAGGAGGAAGAGGAGGAGGAGGAGGGTGTGTTACTGAATGGTGGCTAAAGCCTCCTCGGGACGGCGCTGAGGTGAAACAGGCTGAACCCGACTGATGTGGCTCCTCTCTCGGTTGGACCCAGTGCCCTAAGCAGCCGATGAGAGACCCCCGGCCGCCCGGCTCGCAGGTAACAAAAGAAATACCAACCCGTGTGTTTTCTGCTGCCGCTGCTGGGGAGGCTGTGGGGGTGGGGGGGGAAGAAGATGCAGCACGGGAGGAGTGGAGGGGAACCGCCGTAAGTTGCCATCAGATGGGGGGAAAGTTTATTAGCAATTTTGTAGGAAATTTCATGTCAGGAAAGACGGGGAAGCAGGGACGCGTCTGCCATTAGCCGCCGTGATGGGAAGGGATGCACTTGATTCTGGCACGAGCAGTTAGAACAGGAACCAAACTGCGGCTCGCTGTTTATGAGCTTTTTGGGTTTTTTCTGCCTTTTTTCCTTTTTCTTTTTTTTCTTTTTTTTTCTTTTGTCTATTGGCTTTTTTTTTAGTACCCCTTCGGTTCAAAAAAAAAAAAAAAATGGGCGCCTGTCCCGCAAAACAACCACCACTCCCTTTCAAATAATCTCAGGAAGGCTTCGCTGAAAGCAGTCCCCAACCCTACCCGCGAGAGCGGCTCGGCTCGGCTGGGCTGGGCTGGGCTGGGCTCGGCTCGGCACGGCGGGGATGCCGCGGGCTCCACCGGCGCCCGGCCGGCAGCCGTCCGCAGGCAGCGGCAGCCGCGCATCCCCACATCCCCGCCAGCGGGGCCGCTCCGCGCCCGGCCGAGCC
>VYZR01086662.1:0-12869 GCA_013400675.1 Oxylabes madagascariensis
ACTTCAGAATAACGAAAGGTTTTCTTGTTTCATGTTATTCATTTTTGTGCTTGTGGGCACTTAGTTTGGTAAAAAAATAGTTTTTTCCATTTTTCTCCAAGGAAGCTCTTTTCCCGGACCAGTTGGGTAGGGGCCATTTGGGTTTGGTTTCCAGAGGAACCCCATTCAGAGGTTTCTTCCCAAATTTGCCCTAAACCAGGACAATGACAGTTCACCAAGAAATATGCAGAAACTCTTCATCACAGTTCTATCAAAGAAACTAACAAGCAAGTGCAATTTGTCCCTTTTGATATACCACCAAAACTAAATCCACTTACTTTCCTTAAGGTGTATTTGGATATAAGATTCAAATATGATTTTTAATAATGCCCAGTCACTGAATCGTTTATTACCCGGTATGTGTCTTTTGTCTTACTCAAAAGCAAAAATCAATACTAAGAAACATTATTCAGAAGAGGAGGAAAACAATGGAGTGCACAAAGAAATCAAATTTCTCTCTCTCTGATTTTCTCCTTGGTACTCTTCCACAACTCCAAAAGACTTTATAAGATTCAGAGATGAAGTACGTTATCAGCAAGGATGCAAGCATTTAACACATTTTTTCTATTTTAGGCAAAGCAATGAACAAGTACCAGAAGTACCCAAAAATGGTGTCACTCAAGGTAGCAGAAGAATAAAAGCCTACAGAGATTGCATGAGCTGTAGATTTATTCCTGAAGTTCTTAAATCTCTCTTTCATTCATCTTGAAAAACAACAAAACATCAAAAGGTTAAAGTATGCACATTAGGATTTTTAGATGTGCCCAGTTAGAACAGTTGTAAGGAGCAACGCAATATATAAACAAACACAAAAAAAGTATCTACAGAGAATTAAAATAGTCTCAAACACAGTTAAATTTTTTTCCCAAGATTTTATAACTCATCGACTCCCACAAAAAGTCTTAATGTTCTAGGTGATAAAACATGGAAAACTGAAACAGGTCACTGAGCAAGTTTGAATTGCACTGCATGGAACCCATGTCATTTAAGACTGACAAGATAAAAAAGGTATGGAAAATACTTTTGGTTTTTTGCAGTACTAACTCTCCTACTGTCATTTTTACACAAGTTTTGCTGAAGCTAAATCCAATATAAATCTTAGTCTATAAAAAATAAAAGTTGCTGCTAGCAATAGGAGTCTAATCTTGAACTACT
Source organism: Oxylabes madagascariensis (assembly GCA_013400675.1). Taxonomy (NCBI): domain Eukaryota; kingdom Metazoa; phylum Chordata; class Aves; order Passeriformes; family Timaliidae; genus Oxylabes; species Oxylabes madagascariensis. Next base: position 1,195 of record VYZR01086662.1, read on the forward strand.
GACACATCAGATATTTTTTGAATGGCCTACTGCTCCAAGAAGGAAACTACCTGACTCTGTCCCAGGGTGACCAAAGTGAAGGGTACTGACCCGTCTCATTCTGAAATTCTCTTCAGTTGACTTAGCAGATTAATTCTGCCTACCCTGGTATCAATTAAAGACAAGTCACCCAACCCCAGCAATGCGGCCCCGAAGTGAAATTGTAGTTCCAATGAAGTCACAGCAAATTTCCCACTGATTTCCCCTTATCTTCAGCCCTATTTTCAGCTGTGGGAAACACACTCCCTATTTTTAAAAAAGCATACTCTATTGCCTCCCTTGCTTCCTCTGATCAAGTCCAAATTCACACACAAATGATAGCATCTTCTGAGAAACTCATACAATGATTTTAAAAAAATAGAAAAATAAATATCTGAGTTCCCTCAGGAATATTGGGAAATAAAGTTATAATATGGTTACAAAAATCATATAGTATATATGCATGATGGGTCAGGACATAATTTCAACTGTTTGAGTGTCAATTATTATTTGATTAATATTATTAACAAAAGACTACTATGACTATAATATTAAGAGTAACAGTCAATTATTCCTTACCTACACTTTAAAACCCTCCTGGCACAGTCATTATATGGCAGCTGTTGAACAGAGTAATGCAGCAGCCTTTTCTTAAAGCAAGATGCTTATTTTACTTCAAATGTAAATAAACTCATGTCTCCTGCTGCCATGTAAAATGAGCTGTTTGTAAGTAAATGATTTTGTACCTTCCTAGCGAAGCAGCAAACAGCTCTCTGTTCTCCACTCCTGATCACCAAAATCTTTTTTCCTGTCCAATTCCAGTGCAGACTGACAGCTAATTCTGCTTGCAAACCAAGCTCCCAATAACAAAATAACTGCTGCTTCTTTTAACAACCTTTTTCAGAACACCAACACAGAGGGCTTGCATGTTTTCCTCTCTCATGCCCTCACTTCCAAGCAGAACAAAAATTGTGCTTACAGCTATTAAATATTCCAGCTAAATGACAATCGTTTAGCAGTAACAAAAATACATTTCATTTGTCATCATACATTGATCATTCTTATCCATTTTCTGTACAAATGCTGTCTGCCTCTTCCCCCAGTTTGGATGTAAAAATTAGTATTTACTGAACATCATTACATGGTAATTCAACAAACAAAAATGTTGACCTCGTCTCATTTCTGAGCCATCTCTCACCAGCTGAAAGATCACTTCTTTTCCCTTTTCAACCTACATTATTTTCTGCACTGTTTCAAAGAATGATGGAAGCTACTGAAATGTTTCTATTTACCATAATAATGCAATTCCGTTACTTTAGGGATTTTCTTCGGTAAACAATCTCAGATGACCAGCATTAAGATGAAGAGCTAAACTATCATAAGGACCAGAAACTTATGTCGAATTTGATTCTGTGATTATCTGTACTCTGTGCTCACCTCCCTCTATAGAGTGAATTACACTCAATAGAAGGGATAATTCTAAAGGAGACAATACAACATAAAGCCTTATCCTGCCATGAACTAAAGTAGCAGCCTTTTTTTCAATTTAGTCAATGAGGCTTAGTATACCCAAAAGAAAGGACCATGCTAAACATTTTCCTACAGTCTGCACAAGCACAGTACTTAGCATTTTGCTAAATCTGAAATTTAAAAATCCCATTTCTTTACATGACAAAGAGCAGCAACTTTTCTTTGCAATTATTAACACTTGACTATCAAAAGACCCATTCTTAAAGATGACCTTACATGAAAGACAACTAGTTATGACTTCTTGTCCCTTTTTCTGGTTCAAACTTTACATTCTCCAGGAAGCAGCAGTTATGCTGACTTTACTGATTTTTTTTTTCTAGAGGCTTACAGAAGTTCAACAGGATAGAAGATCTATCATTCAAATAAAATGCTACTGAGGAATTATTTTAATTAAAAGTATTTATGTTTTTTACAGAACAGGAAGTTGGGAAAAATAACCCTTTAGAATGTCAACATTTCTGCTTTCCAGGAATTAACAAAGTAGGTCCATAATGTGCTAGTGACAGCTCCAAATAAATGCCCAGTGAAAAAAGCAAACCGAAATAAATGAAACAAGCAAACAAAAACTCGAATATAACACACACACACCAAAAAAGCTATACCAAAACCAAAAGAAAAACAAATGCCTCCAAAACCCCCAAGGTAAATCAAACAAAAATCTGGAAAAATGTACTTCTGAAGCACATGCTGATCAAAGCTTCACACTCCTTTCTTACGTGTGTGCATCAAATGGGTGTATCAATCTTTAAGCAAAAGCAACATACCTCACTATTTTGTCCTCTGCTAGTTGTTTTTGAGATTCAGTCACATTGTTTCATTCTCTGTTCTTGCAAAATAAATAGGCTAAGAACTGGAAATGGTGCTTATTTTCTGTGTCTGCCCTCTTTACCATGGCTGACATCAATTGTGCTAACAGCTACTTAGGAAGAAAAAACTGCAATGCATTTAGTACCATCTAGGTGGTGTGGGCAATTATACACACAGAGGACCAAAAGGTAATCACTTGACCAGTACTTGCTGTATATCTACACAGCATTTTAAGTTAATGGTTCAGAGCAAAATATGACAGTAAGCCTCACTTTCTTGGCATACTTCAAACTTTTAGAATTAAAATGACTTCAGAAAGTAACGCACACAACCAGCCAACCAGTAGTAAACGTGTGTTGGTTAGCTTTAAAACTCTATCTGCCAAGCCAACAGCCAACTGATTTCCTTGGCATTAACTCGACATTTCCAACCTGGGACATTACCCAATATGGGCACTGTAAACCCTTTCCTAAATGATGTAATCACACTGCTGCTGCTGTAGTTCTGGTTTACTTGCAGTTTCCATTACAATAAATCCTTGCTACATATTCCTAGAGGTTTTACAACTTCTTTTCCCCTAAAAAAAAAAAAAAGTTATTCCACATTGAAACTTGCTATATAAGACAACAACAGGCATATTTTCCTTACATCTCAAAATAATCGGCATATGAAAAAAGGCAGGGAATGGAATTCTCTGAATATCTACAGTTCCACTCTTAAAAGTGAGGACAATGATTTAGTTTTGAATTCTGCAAATCAAGAACATAAAAAAAAGTTAAAGGGACAGGTGTTTAGCACCCTTTCATCTCACAGTATTTCCATAGCAATAAAAAACCAGAAAGAATAGACTGAGGCTCAGGCCTCATAACTTGTCTTGCAGCAAGGAGGCTCAAGGCACTAAGGCAACTTCATGATCAGTACTGAAATGTTCCATTTTAAATAGCTATTAGGAATGGCTGTTGTACATATCCATGCAAATATCTTTCATAAAGAATTTACTATGTATTATAGCAACATGATCCTATTTACACAATAAGTTGTTTTTCCAGTCCATCAAGTACACAAGGAATTTTAATGCATGCTAAAAAAAAATCAATTAGGCAATGATCATCTGATTAAACAGGCACATCACACCATTCAATTCTTTCAAACATATTCATAAATCCAAGCCTTCAAACTTTGACGAAAACTTTCAAAACCTGTGAGTATTTCAAGTATATGATTTTTAAGCTTAATGAAATTCATCACAAAATAAAATATTGCATGCTATTATCATGAGAAAGCAACACCACTGGTGAGAAGAAAGCCCCTTATTTTGACCATTATTCTGAGGCCTTTTTCTTTTTAGCAAAAATGTCTTTACAAAGCAGCATAAGGTTTTCCTACAGCACACAGGACTAAAGCACTTTCAGAGGGCAGTCAAACTAAAGGCAGAAGGAACCGATCATGGCATCATCATTTGCTTGACTGAGGTCCAAAAAGGGTGTGAGGCAAAAAAGAAGCTAAATGAAAAGCAAATTACTGTCTTTATAATCAGTCTTATTACTCAGAGAGTATTTCACTCATAGTGAGATGTAATGCAAAATCAAGCCTGAAGTTTTCAGGTGCTAGCTATCCCTGCACATTAGGATTTTCAGTTTTGACATCATCTCCTTGTAATTACAAACGATGTCTAAGAAATTATAAACTGAAAGTTAAATCTGAAAGAATATTTTTCTGCTTTCTGGTTTTACATACATTCCTTGGGTAAGGAGTGCTAATAATCCAAAAATTACATTCACCCCATGCAAACCAGGAGAGAAGAGTTCATGAGATTGTGAGATAGCAGTATTAAGACTTACATGCAAGAACAGCATTTTAAAGCCTTGTTGCAACTTGTGTTTCATTCATGAAGACTGACAACATAGGCACGGGTCATCTTGCTCCCAGCTTTACCTTGCCTTCTTCCCACCTCTCCTTCAATATAAATATTCCTAACAATATATATTCCTAACAATATAAAAATCTCTAAGTAATTAATTTTCCATATTAATGTATCCTGACAAGAGATACGTCAAGTCTGAAATCCTATAAATTAAGCATATGACTCTTTTTGTATCACCTTCTTTTCTCATATCTTCTCTTTTATATAGGTGTCAAATCAGTCCAAATGCTTTATCTATTTATTTGACTCACACTGAGTTAACTGGACATGCCCTTAAAATCTTAAAAAATGCTGCAGCCCTTTCAAACGGCTGAGCACTTTGTCCCAGGAGGCTATCACCCATCTTCACATGACAAATCTGTATCTCTGTTGTTAACTGTCAGAAAAGAAAGCGAAAATCTCAGGTTACCATTACTTTTATTACAATCAACCTGCCTTCCCTATATGCCCATTTATATATCTAAACCTCTTTATCTGTACCTGTATTAGTGTAAAGAGATTGCCTGGACTTCAAATTGTGCCCCTTATGTAAGGCTCAGTATATTGTGCTGGAGCTCATCACTGATAACTCATAGAGATGAATTCCAAACTCACTTAAAGGATCTGCTTTCTCTCTTCAGTCCTTTGCAGAATATATCCCATATCTTCCATAGTCACTTCAACATCCTGCAGTTTCCACACAGAATTTTAAGAGAATCTAGGGGTTTATTTGCACCTTCATGTTTGCTGCCAAGCATAGCTAGACCAAACAGCAGTTGTAAGACAATGTTTGCAGCATTTCATAGATACCCCTTTTAAAACTGGTTTGCAGGCTGTGCTTGACATCCATGCTGCAGATACGTAGGCTGACTGCACCTGATAACATCTCATCTTTTTCATCCTCTTTAATCTTTTAGTGCTTATGCCAGAGGCCTCCCTTCCTAAGAGAGAGCTCTTCCACCTCTGGGCTGCAGGCTGGAACACACTATTCTCTGCTGCAATATGACATAGACCAGCTAACTACATTAGGCAATTATCTTGAGTTCTACCACTTTCATTAATTTTAGCTCAATCTTTAGGGTGTTGTTTTTCATCTTTACTTCTTCATTTGCAGCATCCTGTAGCAGAGCCTGCAAGTTAAAATCTGTCAAGTCCCATAGTTCTAACCTCAAGCCACAACACTTGCTGACAAAGAGCCAGACTTAACATTTCAAGGTCTTCTTCAAAATTCAAATATCTTCACAGTTTAACAAAAAGCCTTCTTGTTTCATCCAAGGAAACAGAGCTGACATCCTCAGCTATCTTTGGGCAACAGCAAACTATAACTTAAAATAAGAACAATCTCTCCCATTGATGCTTCCCACCCTTCCTACAGTGTGGCACTTCCACCCTCATAATCCATCTACTCAATGCTATCTCTGCACAGTACTTAAATCTGAGCACGGTATGTGTTTAAGGCCCAGTATTTTTTAACCAATCGAGTTTTTGGAAGTGCCTTGCGCTTTTGATAAATTCAGTGTGACACTGTAAAGCAGTCCAATTTCCAGAAAGGGCTGAGATTCGTCTTCTGAAACTTCCAGCAGTATTATATATTTTTTATATATATACGATACCTAAAGTAGGTACGTGCTACACAGTTTTAACAAGCATAGCTAGGCTCTCCTTATTTAATATTCATGTCACAGGAGTAAAAATCCAGCCAGGAATCAAACTGTGGCATCCTGTGCCAAAGACAACTTACCACTCAGCTGGTAAGTTGGCAATTCAATTTACAAACCTGCATTCCTGCATTTTAATCTTTTGTAGAAAGGTGGTAATATATGAGCAATACGAAAAGAACTGGATTCAGATCATTAGAGGTTCACAAACCAAACACACGAAGCTTTGGAGGCTGTCCAAAACAAAATCAAGCCTAGGTGGTGATGTCCGTTCAATAAAAACTCAATGTCATAATTACCCGGTCCCTTTTTCCCCGAAGAGCTGTGGCGCTGGGGCCGGCGCTGCCGCTCAGCCACTTAGGGCAGCGCTGCGAGGAGATGGATGGGGCCGGCAGCCAATGGCGCTGCCAGGTCACTGCCTGCTGACGGGTAATTTACAATTACCGAGCAATTAGCAAATGCACTGAAAATTCAACACTCATCTGCACGTAACACCGAATAACTCATTTTTAAATTAAAAATGTGCTTTATTAACTTTGCTTTGGTTACAGATACACAGAGAAAAATAAAGCCTCCTTTATTCAATTTCTCCTCCCTTTTGCAATGACAAAATGCTTTGCTGCCTCAATCTAGCAATCAAATATACTGTTTGGCATTTCTAAACTAAACAATCTCTTCCTTATCAGTAAGTATCTATTTAAGAACAGAAAATAATAAAAAATTAAGACTTGTGATACTATAATATATTTGAAACCGTTATTTAATTAACTGTCTGATTAACATCTTGTCCTACTGCATGGGTAATAACAAGAATTGGCCAAGCACCTATCTGCCAGGAGTGCAAAATTTTATTTTCTATATTTAACAATAAATTTAAAAAAGCTAATCTGCGACTGGTCAGTTGCACAAAACAAATGTTCTTTCCCGTTAACGATAAGTTACTAATCTGTTGTCCTCACAATGTGGTGCAGAGCTCTCACTGCCTACACTCACATCCCTAATTCAAAAAAAAAATAGCAAAACATAAACTTCTTGATAACCTCTTTTTATCTCTCCCTCTTGAAAACTGCTGTATTTTCCTCAGTACATGGTATGCACATTGAGATTGACCTTCTTAAAAAAAGTAGGAAAAAAGCACAAGACGTCTCCATCAACAGTGAAATCCAAGTAGACAAAAAGGAGGTCCTTGCCTTTCTATGTACTCTGATACATTAAAAAAAAACACCTGACTTTAAAGAGTTGGCAAAAGAAAAAAAATAGGAAAAGCTACAGACTCCTATCAAAATGAGGAGAAAAAAGAAAACCAACCACCACAACAACCAACAGCTGATATAAACATGTAACACTTTTGTATGCACTGGACTACACTAGCCTTGATGCACTGATGGCAGCTCTAGCTTTTCATCTTACATTTAAGTGTATGTAAGCTGGAGAGAAAGAGAACATAAAAACTCCTAAAACCAAGAACAAAACAGCAACAACAGCAAAGAAAAGAACCAAAAAATATGCAAGGCTAAGTGGTGTCGACTGGAAAAAAAAAAAAAAAAAGAAAACTCATGGCATTTGACACACTTCTCTCTCCAGAAAGATGCCAGCAACAAACTAAATCCTGTTCGAACTGTAAAGGATTTCAGAAAACATTCACACTGTGAACATAATTTATTTAGTTTTAAAACAGTCCTTCATCCTCCTTCTGCACAGGAAATACTTATTTCTGAAGTTTTTCTCTTGCACCCTCTGTATTACCAGAATGTCAGAAGGGAAGAGAAAGAGAGGAGGGAAACCAAAGCAACGCAGAAAAATCCTCCACAAACCTGTTGCTGTGGATACTGCATTCCACCCATGGCTGCCGGGGCTCGGCCCTGCATTCCCACGGGATAGCGCTGGGGGCCGGGAGGGCCGTAGGACTGCCCGGGGTAGGGGCTGCTCTGCTGTGCCTGAGAGTGGGGGTTATTGCCCATGCCGTACAGCTGCGGCCTCTTCATCACCATCGGATCCATCGGACTGCCCTGGTGGCAAACACAAGCAAAGGAATATTTAAGACATGCAAAGAAAAAGGTCAGAATCGTCATGCTCACTGAGGGCAAATTATACATGTATTTTCTCAATGCTTTAGACATCAAATATTGACTCGATGTACAAACTGGCAAAGCACCATACCCTAGTTTCTCTGATTAATTAGATGATGTTTTGAATAGAAAGTTTGGGAGTTCCATTCCATTTAAAACAACTTTAAAAATATTTTGCACTAAAACTGGAGGCTGTTTGTGTACCTATAGAGACAGAAAGCAGAACTGCCCAAAAAATTTCAACTTTAGAAATAATTAATCCTACTGCTGCACACTGATAAGCATCACTGTCCTTAACGTTAAAACAAAACAAAAACATAAATATACATCAAGAGAGACACAAACAATGGACAAGCCATTTAACCTTGAGAAAATGTCTGTTCTCTCACATCAAAAAAAAAAAGAGCAACTGGAAAAAAAAGAAAGTTTCCAGTAAGTGCAATGCATACAAAACACTGCATTTCAGCATTTTCCTGTTGCTTTCGTGCACACTAATAACTTTCCAGATCAAAGAGCAAGTCATAACCCACATTTTACATGAAAGTTTATTTGGCTCCTTTTAATAGACCTCAGAAAATCCAAACTGCAACCAGCGATGGAGGGGGAAGGGAGGTAAGGGAGGGAAGTTTTATTTTTAGACTTTTTGGCAGCACTTACCAAGCCCTGTAACAGTTTCAGGACAGGTGTCAACCATTGTGTAGTATTACTCTCATGTTTTATTACTGAGAACTAACTGAACCAGAAAAAATGCCATACTTCATGAAGTGCAGTCCTGTATTGTTAATGACATCCATTTTTTAATTCCTGAGTTCTGGTTAGATTAATGGAAGAATGTGGGGGGGGAAGCTTTCAAAAAGCCTATCACAATCTCATCTTCATGAAAGCGGCATATACCCCCTCTCCTGCTCCCCCCCACCAAAGAAAGACCTATTAATTCATCCAGCCAGCCCACCCCCCACCAGGAGCACGATTCCCTTCTGCAGCACATTCTGCACGTTTTCCTGCAGCATACTGCTGAACATTTTAATTTTAAAACTTCCTATGTAATAATACAGCTTCTTCAAATCCTTTCTGGCTCTTATGTTCTGATGCAATAGTTATTATGAGAATAACTAACATTTCCCATTCTCATCCCTGTTTTTTCTCATCACTGCTGTTTGTACTACTAACACACTACTTTATTTGTTCCTATCCAAAATATGCCCTTTCCAAAGTAGTCACTGCTTAATGAACTATTATTCTTTCCTTACCGCAAATAAAATCCATCAAATCTTATTTTTTTTCCCTGGCTGTCTTCACCATTAGCAATACCAGTTTTCCAGGAATGTCACCCAAAACTAATAAAGTATTCTGAATATGGGCACACTACACCTGAGGAGATGGAAATGATAACCTCCTCCTCACATGACACTTCCATTCACTTCAGAAGCGGACCGCCCTTTTTTGCTACCATAGCAAATTCCACATTCACTGCTAATTTTGGGTAAGTATTACTCAGCAATTTTCCCTTTATTGTTTGCCTGCTCTGTAGCCAGATTAGAAGTTTCTATTTTTTGCCACTAAATGTCCCTGGGTAATTTACTATTTATATTTCATACTTTTCAAAATCAATGGTTCCTCAACCACTTCAGATCACCTGATCCACAACAACATTCTCAGTTTTGAGGGTTTTTTAGGCCATCATGCACTCACCACAGTTTCAACAAAAAACAGAAAGGCTAAGCAGATGAACTATAGATTCCTTCTCAGAGGATCCCAGGGGACAACTTACATTTCCTCCTATAGACCACAATACTTGATCTATGTTTAGTTCTGTGTTTTAATGTTGTGCATCACCTGTCATATTCTTCTTCTCAAACATAAATCAAAGCAAGTCCTGCGCTTCCTCCATTACATTCCCTTGAAGCCAAGCAGCACTTCACATTGCTAACATCTTCTGTTTCAGGGTATAATTTCCACATCTCATCTCCAATAACCACATTTACTTAAATTTAAGTTTAATTAACTTTGAGTATAGTATTTTCTTTTCTGCATCCAATTCTTAAATATAAACAATGCAGATACCTACGCAGCTAAAACAATCTGACATTTTCCATTATTAAGACTACTTTCAGGTGCATACAAACTTTGCCAAACTTCTAGCATTTAGGCTGAAATTTTCCAGGGCATATGTATGCCTGCGGCTGAAATTTCTCTGGAAAATTCAGCAGAAATAGTTCAGCTGTGTCTTAGAATGAGGTCACAGAAAAATACATGGCTTATGTTCTCACATAAAAGACTTGAAAATACCTCTTGAATACCATGCTTTGAGGCAGAGAATTTTAATTTCTCAGGGTGACACTGGACACTCATGAAAGGCAAGGCATGTTCCCCTGTCAGAGAGAGCACCTGAATGTCACCAGATTGGGAGCACAGGAGGAATAAACAGGAGCACATGAGGGGCAGGGCAAGGCTTCTTCAGAGGAGTTACGAAGGGTATGGAGGCTGCCTTGAATTTGCCAGACAAAGGAAGAGGAACAACAAGTTAAAAAAGCAATGGAGACAGAAGTGAGGCAGAAAGAGCTGAAGGGGAGAGGAGTAAACAAGGTCAGGAGGTGACATGGATACAGGCCAAAGAGTGTCTGTCCTTTGGACTAGTGACCTCCAAACAGCAGAGCTTCTGTGTGTCTGTTGGGAGAGTGAGCCTCACTGCCAGTGCATCCTTCCTTCCCTCCTTCTCACCAGCCTGACATCACTACACTTCTCCATGTTCTCTTCAGGCGAAGAGAACACTCCTCTTTGCCTCAGGTGATATCCCTCCAATTCAGAAAGGTGCTTCAGATTAAGAGCTTCAGATATTGCTATAAATCCAGTCACCAGGGGCTGCAGTCTCACACAACACTGGAATTGAGGGGGCTGCGATCACTGGGGAGCAAGGGACCTGGACATACTCAGAACTTACTGTGAACACTGCAAGTCAAGAATCTGGACCAAGGACTGGAGATACCTGAATATGAGAGGGCTAGACTGAGAGAGCAGCGACTGTGCCTGGACAAATTACTGGGATAATCCTACAACAGGGATCCACCTCAGCTGTCAGTGCTGTCTGTTCCCTCTTCCCTTCAAAGATCTCAGGGAAAGAACAAACAACAGTGTTCTATGATCTCTAGGGTTGGAGAAGACAGACTTAGCGAGGAAACATTTCTCATCCTATGCACTGGTCAGTCCGTATAGGGGGTGGCAGGTCACCACTGCTACTCCTGACTCCCTGCAGATTAGACCCCAACCCTCCATGTGGTGCAGCTAAAGGTGAAGACATCTACCAGTGACTCAGTGGCTGTCAACATATTTCTATGAGGCAAAACAAAACCAAAGAGCCAACTCTCCCCCAGGCTTAAGAAAGATTATTACTGCAGAAGTTGAGAGCTCTTGGAATTAAGTTTGCCCTTGCAACATTAAGCATGTTTCCTTTACAGATACAGCTGTCTTTAAACCCATTTAAGTCACACTTCAATCCTCACAGGCATCGGATGCGCCTGCTCCAGGCATCCACCCAGCGCAGGGCAGTGAAGGGGCAGTGTGAGCTATTGGAGCAAGGGCTTCACTCACCATACAGGTAGTGAATGAAGGAGACAATTGTCTTACCATCTAAAGTAGCTGTGTGTTGCTCGGCAGAAATGGACTCCACCTCTGCTTCTGCCACACTTTTTC
>VYZR01086662.1:28395-44596 GCA_013400675.1 Oxylabes madagascariensis
AATCAGATTAGATTGGAAGGAAAGAGAAGGGAATCACTACCTTCATAAACACCGAAGCAGCACAGGTACAGACAATCTTTTCTGTAAGTCTGAGTAAGCTATTTCTGGGGACAACAGCTATTTGAGTATATATACATCTAAACCTTCTCCAAGGCAGCAACTTACATCAGCACCTTCCTGCAGCTGTTGAGGGCTCAAGACAGTTCACTCAGTCAAAATCATTTGGCCTAGTCAGAAGAGGTCATTTGGCAGCAAAGACAGATGTTTCTCAGCTGATATAACCAAAAGGCAAAATGAAGCAAACAAGCCCAAAGACTCATTTTAGCAGCAAGGTATCTGCAATTCCAATTTCAGGTACTGTTCAATTTAGAAAGACGCTATTCATCTGACATTCATTTGCAACCTTCAGTTTAGATTAAAGAGCTGCAGATACCACACGTAAAATTCTGAAACATATGTTCCCTTTATTCTTCAAAGAATATAAATCTTTACTTAAGGCCACACTGTTCACTTCATACCTAACCTGACATTTCAGCTAAACCCAGCTCTTCTGCTGAGTACTATCAATTCTTGAACACATTCTTCCCCTTCTCACTTCTACACTCCTACCCACAGTTGTTTTTCTTTTTTCTGCTCAGCTCTTTCATGCAAAAAGAAATTGAATAAAAAAGGAAAACTGAAACTGATTACAGACCAGAAATACTGTCAAGTATGAAAATGAAATGCTACACATTTTTAAACTAAACTGCTCAATGCCAAAGAAGAGGAGACACTGGTTACAAAGCCAACACAGAAAAATAATCATTTCAGGAAGAAATACACCTGAACAACAGACAGCCAGATAAAATTGAAATGGGATATTATACTCAAAAATACACAAACATCATTAGATTATTTTGACAGAAACATAGCGTTTCCAAAAAACAGAAGTAACTCAGAAACTTGAAATAATCCTGAAGGAATCCATATATCCTCTCACACCAATTCTATGTGAAGTTCAGCTTGCACAAAGCTTTGGGGAGAGAAGGCGAAAGAGTAAGTATAAATAATTCTTTTTTGCTCAGTCTGTTACTACTACAGGACAGATGAACATCTGCCATGAATGTTAGGTCTGCCTTATCCTGTCTCAGAACTGATGGATAGATTAAATGTCCTCTTGATGTCACTTCAAGCCCTGCTCTTCTATGATTTGGAGGTTATTACATCACCACTACTTTATTATAATGTTTCTCCCATTTCTGCAATTTTTCATTTCAAGTCATAAAGCTCAATTTCTAGCAAAACTAGACCACATGGACATTACAACACTACAAACATACTAGATACACTGATAAAAGGAAATCACGGGAATAAAAAGAGGTACGTGTTTCAAATCAGTCTTTTCATAAAGAGTAAAAGAGATACATAAGAAAAACTGTTTCTAAGTAATTTATGTTGATACTTACAGAAACCTTGAAAACACAGTAAAAAACGTTTACGTATTCCTGTTTTTGGGGACGTGTGAATGTAAGGATGAGATGAGTTGTGTGCTAAGCAGCAAAGGAGATAAGGGAAGAAGAGAACCTGACAAGATGGCCAACTTAAAAGCACCACCCATGTGAATACCTCCCTCTAGGCTTTAACTGAAGCAGGCAAGTGACCACCCCTACCAAACATACCTTCTACACAACATCACCCTTCTCCTGACTACACTGCATACCAAAAGGGTTCCTGCACCTTCCTCTCCCTCTGAATCCAACCTGAGTTGCTCCTTGCACAACTTCTGCCTAGCAAGTCAATTATGGTCTTGTCTTGTGTAAAGATCAATAAATTTCAGCAATTCTCCAAACAATTAACATTTTTGGAAGCAGTTTTTTCAACTTCATCAAGGAAGTTTCTTTCTGTGATGCATGGAGATACAGGCAATTAGAGCCACAGCACAACAAAACTCAAGGAATAATGAGAAACAGCAGACAAAAAGTGCCCAACACAGAACTCATTACACAGCCACACACTATTCCACCTGTTGCGCAGTACACCAAATACTGGTAAAATCCCAGGGTGGGGGAGGAAACGCAGATATATCCAAGCAGCTAGGAACATGAATTCTGATCCCTTTTCATATTCTATTGTTATCCACAACCCAGGAAGCTGTTAATTGGCCTAAGTAATTGGTTTAAATACCCAAGTCCCACTATAAAAATATACTATAAATGCTTAGACACTTATCACAACCAAGAAATCCTTAACTAAAGTTCAAAGCTGAAAAGGCACAAGGGACTTGTCCACACTGAAGTAAAAAAATGCATAATTATACCACTATAACTATCTCAGTGTGGAAACTTTCGGCAGCATAAGAGTACCCTTTCCCTCTTAAGCTTATGTGGTTTGGAAGCAGAGTAAGATAAACCATAAAAACTCTTATTCTGGTATAAGAGTGTCTCCATAGGGAGTTATATTGGTGTAATTATAGCATATAATTATAGCACATAGTTGTACTGTGTAGACAAGCACTAGATGCCCAGTCCACATATATTTTCTAGCAAAACAAATGGTTATCAAATTCCAATAGAGGCGCATAAAATACTTAGCTTTTATTTTCGTTTGATGCACCTTCTTCATTTTAAAGTGATGAATTACTTCAATTAATCTTCCTTGAAAATGCTTTTCTCTCTGCTATTCTATATGGTAATAGATTGTTCTTCTGGTGGAGGCATTGTAAACTAACACTTTGAGAATGGCTGTGATATCTCCCACACTGATTTAGGCTCCCATATAAAGCAAGTGGTGAGAAATCAGGTACAAGGAAGGAATAAGGTGCTGTTTACACATTTGACTGTTAGACTCGCACCTCTTATAGTACATCCCCAGCCACTTTAAACAGTCAAGTGCTTCAATAATTTAATCTCTATCCTTCTGACAATTTCATTCTCACCTCATTTGCTATAGAAGTTAAAACATTTCAGTCAATCTTGAGGAAGCCATGCTTCCTCCTCCCCCTCCCCCTCCCCCTGTACACACTGGGGGGGAAAATAGTACATCTGAAAATCATGCCACTCATTGAACTTCAAATTACAAGAGAGAACCGAAAAAGAGATGCAAACTTTAAAACTAAGAAAGACTCCTCAGAATCTTTTGAAAACAAGAAACTTTTTAGAGGATAATTAACTCAGAAACCTAAGCCTAAGCCAAATAAACTGCTGCCCTTTGTGAGAAAGATCCCTTAAAAAGGATGCAAACAAAAATATGGTTGTGCCAGCCTCCAAAAAGTGGAAAGCACCGACATCCTACTACAAAGGTGCCAGTGAAATTAATAATCACAAAAATACTTTAGTTTGGACATTTTAAATACTTTACTAAGAAAGGCTAAGTGAGCCTAGAGATAATTAAGGATTATGGTACCCATTTTTCAGGATGCCCAGGTAAATCTCTTTAGCAAATAGTGGTTTTTCCTCTTTAACCATTTTGAAAACATGACACTGCCAAGAAGATCTCTATGCAGGATAGGCATCCCTGTGTTTCCTTCCTAAACAATTTCATCCCTTAGCATAACACCAGGTTTTGTCACCTTGGAATACATCCACAGCATTCAGAACACACCTTGTTTGTTTCCACAACCACTGCCTCTCAGTGGCAGAGATCTCCTGACAGGGCCACCCCTTCCTAACTCCCCATGCCCAGCACAGCCCCTCAGCCCTCCAGATACCCCACAGGGAGACCCGCGGGGGCAACCAGTGGGGGGGAACGTGGAGCCACAGGAAGCACCAGTGCTGGGTGAGGAGGATCGCCACCACAGCAGGGAAGCTCCTTCCCAGAGGTGCCCACTTCTCTGCAGCTGAAGCGCCAGCAATGGGTAAAGAGTTTTCAGTGGACTGTGAAGCAGCATCTACACAACAAAACTGCTGCCCTATTTCCAAATCAAAAGCTTGCATCTCTGCACAGAGGAAATTGCGTACCTAAGCATGAAGGTCAACTGATCTGGAAATTCATCCTGGTATTTTCCAATTTGCCAGTACGCCAGTATGTCTGCAAATATGCTGGGCAAAAATAAACAATACTGACAGTTCTTACATGCAAAAATTTGACATCACAAAAGAAAAGCAGCAGCAAAATAACCTCTGAATAGGCATTATACAAAGGACAATAAAACAGAAATGTGTCAAGCTTAAGCGGAAATGGGTATGAAAACCATTAACTTCAACAGGTTAGCAAGACAAGGAGAGGAAGCTAAGTTGGTCCAGAACTCCAACACAACTCTGGAGTTATTTGCCTGTGTGAAAACACTATAAATAGTGGAAGGAATTAATTTCACCTGCCCTTTGACATCAACACCTGAGCTTATTGGCTAAGACTTTCTTTAGAGTGAGGGGAAAACCATGAAACTTTAGGAGCATGATTCATTAGATTGGCATTACACATCCCCTTCAGGATGAGATGATTCACATGAAGATCTGACTATTTTTTTGCACCAAAGATACACAAAAAGATCAGGTACAAATGCCTACAGTACATATGGTTAGATGAGTTCCACCCTTGAAATCTTATTTTTCAAAGATACTCACAGCTTATTTGGCCACTGCAACCAATGCATTCTGTATAATCATCAGCCTTAGAGGGAAAAAAATTACTCTCTGCCTCAGCTTCTCTCCCTTTAAGAGAGGGATAACAATGACTCCCTGCTCCAGAGAAATGTTAAGAAATTACCTGTCATTATTTATAGACTAATTTTACACTCAGAAGGCAATGTAGTAAGGAGTTTAGGCTGACAGAAGCCTGTACCACCACCTTATGGCCTGATGCCCACCCTCAGTCGAACTGGCCATATTCTCCCTTGCTTTACCTCTGTGCTGCAAAGAATATGCTACAAGTTAGATCTGCTCAATGATCTGGCTGAAAGCTAAACATTCACAGGTCTTGTTTGGCAGGATTAGTTTTCAGACAAATCTTCCAGCTGATGCGACTCACTTCATGACACGAGGAAAGCAGCAGGGAGCTGATAAAAAGGTGGGGACTGGTCTTTACAGCAAAAGTGAAGTCTTAGATCAGTTTCAGACAACCATCAGACTCACACAGTGGTGCAAGATCTTTTAGCAACATAAAACTGGATAAAAGAGTACTCAAGGAGTGTAACAAAAGCCTACTGAAAAATGCAGAAATAAACACATTAGATTTTCAAGTTTTCTTCACTTCTCCCAAGAGAAATTCTGGCTTGGTATCTACAAAAAAAGCAGATGTCCATTTGGTTCAACACATATTTTCCTGTGCATTTATATGTTACAACCTTTCTCCTGCTAATTTACTCTTTGTTTCAGCCTGTGATCTCAAAAGCCAAGGACAAAAAGCTGTCTTTTTGAGGAATACCCATGTGGACCTTCTGATCAATGCACATAGACTGAACTAAATTTAAAAAAATATTCACTGCTTATTCCCAAGTATTAAGCTAAAAATTACAAACAAAACATGTTACTGAATGCTCAGTATCAAACATTTGGGGAAAAAAAATGGGAAACTCCCCCCCCCATGACAATGAACTCCGTCATGTTCATTGTCTCTTTGGATATATATAAACCCACTCCTGCAGAGGAAAACTTCTTCCTATTTTTGGCACATTGGCTGAGACAATTTCCTCAAGTAAGACAGACAACCATATGCAAAATCAAGAATTTCAAGAAAGTAAAAATGTCATCAGAAATCATAAATATTTGAACCTTCCATTATGATGCCATGACTAACTGAAGCCACTATGAAAAAGCACCTACATTCTTCCTCCATCTCTTCAAGGAAGGCATCAGCCACAAGCAAAGGAAGAGTTTTATCTGAATGTTAAAAATCAGGAGCAGAGAAAAGAAACACAGAGGGTAAATCAGACCCTGCGGGGTTGTTTTTTTTTTTTCAGGCAACAAGATTGTTGCAAATAAACATCTAAGTCGTCTTAGAGGCGAAGCAACAGAATTTGGAAACTATCATACAGGAAGAAACTGGCCTCAGTTCTTTCTTGAATTACTAAGGTATTCTAGAACAATAGAACCTTACCTCACTTTTTAAACAGGCTTCACTCACTATCTTCATAAGATAGAGCCCCTCAAAAAAAAAATGTCGCTGGAATAACAACCATCACTGGCAGCTCTCTACACCTCCAATCTTCTGAGGAGAATTAAAAGGAAAGGAAATCTACGAAATGAAATATCAAGTACTATAAAATTACACAGAACATATCTAGTACACCACACATCACTACTTAATATAGACAATTATATGCCATGTGTTCCCTCTCCTCAGCTCCAGTCTTTTCTACACTTTCCACATGTACAGCAACAGCACACTTGAATTTTCATGCAGACATCTTTTCAAGTATCTTTTGGGCAAATATATATATATTTTTAATCACACCTGCCATTTCAGGAAAAAAACTACGCACATCAACATTTACATTTCAGCTTGGTTTTGTGTCCTTTGTTTGATTCTCTCCTTTAAGTCTGCTACCGCTTAGAAGATCAGCAATAGAGGAACCTGAAACAAAAATACCAGCACCATCACCCATAGATAACTACTTGTACAATTTTTATTATTATACTGTCAAGTCTTGCCAGGATTTGGGGGCTTGCTTGCTTGGTTTTTTAGTGGCTTCTTTTTCCTTTTCCTTAAATGCAACTTGACCTCTAGTCACTAGGAGAGCCAGCACAGGAAGCTGGATAGTGAAGACACTGCTGCCACTCTTTGCCCCACAACTTTTGTCAACTCGGAGAACAGAGGAACAAATACAAGTTAGAGAGATGGAGGAAACACAAGTCAGACGGATGAGTACCTGGATCACTCAAAAGCTATTATCTCAATGGCTATACAGTCATACTAATCACTCTTGCACAACTGTTAAAATTTCAGAAGACAGTAAGGATGACTTTTCTGTCACTCCAATAACTTGGAGAGTGAGAAAGACATTTTAAGAAAGAAAAAGAAGTATCATGAGACAAAGGAGCAAAAAGAGATTATGACATTTGGATAAAACAAAGTACCATAACTTTGGGAAGAAAAGAAATGAAACAGATGTAAATAACTCACAAATAGATCTTTCACTCACTGAAGGGGAAAATACAGAGGAAGAGCGTTGAGCAACCGCATCACACATCAGAGCTGACACATAACAACATTAGTATCTGCAGAGCAAGTAGAAGACTGCATCCACCATTCTGTCAACTACATTCCAACAAAGTAACAGCTCACTCAGACCCTCCTCAACCTTCCTCTTAATGAGAAAGTGCATGGTTACTGTTGCTATTATTATTGAAATGAGTTGAAGAACTAAAGGAAGGAATGTGTGGCTATCTAGGCAAAGTCTTCCTGGGACAGAGAATCCCTCTCCACTGCTTGTTCAAACAGCTGCATTTAGCAAATTTCCTGTGAACAACCAAATCTCTAAATGTCCCAATATATGAAACAACTAGTCCATGTATCTAAATCTAAAACTTTTCAAGGGTCTCAATTAATTCAGAAAATGTTCTGATTGCCATCAGCAATCACACATAAAGCTCTCAGTGGCTTAGACCGAAGAAGCCTTTAGATTTCTAGCTAATTCTTGGAAAAATCTTTAAATATTGGCCTCTACTCCAACACTTTGATCACTTCAAGAACACTGTTCTAAAATGCGAGACACTTTGTTTCAGATGCTGCTGCCCAATCAGCCCCTCCTGTTTAAAGGAAAAGCTCAATTAAGTTGGGAACTTTTCTTCTGAATGATTTTAAATGGTATTTTTTTAGTTGTGGTTGGATCTCACTTAGTGTAATTGCTATTTATATCAAAACATTAAAAGGTCTGGTTATGGGGTTTATTAGAAAAGCAAAATCTGTTTTTAATACTTAAAAAAACCCACAACAAAATACTCCATAGCACTATTTCCATTTGTATTTGCATACCACATGTTCAACAACAGAAAGAGCATTCTGCAGAAAGTTAAAAATCTCAGAAATGTTGCTGAATTAGTAGCTCCTACAGTTTGTTAGTAGGGAAACCGGCTCCGTGCCAGGCTGGAAGGAGGGGGCTATCACAAGGGACGTGTGTTAGCTTCGGGATTTAAAAGAAAAAACACGTATATTGTAAGCCAAAATGTAACACACAAGACAAATACGGTATCTCTTTACTAGCAAAAATTTTTAATGTAAAGTAAGTGCCACTTAAAATGCTAGAAGTAGTCCACACGGTGCTGCTTTTTAGCTGTGAAGGCAGAGAACACCCTCTTCCCAAGGCGGCTCAGGGACGCAAAGGGCCACGGCTGGACACGAACACGCTGCCCACGCTTGCCGGCCGCACCGGCGAGGGCCGGGGCATCCCGCGGCCGGGAGGAGCGCCTGGCCCGCTGCCCGAGCGCCGAGGTCGTTCAAAAGCAATAGATAGCTGCTGGCAGCGGCAAAGGGGAAAATATTTTGATCATGTGACGCCGCACAAGAGAACTAGCTCGCTTCGTGCGTGCAACTTGCACAGACGCTGCCACCGGCCCGGGACCCCGCGGCCCCGCCTTTCCCGTCCCCGCGTCCCGCCAGGGAAACGCCTCAATCGGGCACCGCTCCGGCAGGGCAGCCAACAGCATCCGCACACCCCGGCATGCGCCACCGCCACGACGTGCCGGGCACCAAGAACGTACCTCCCTCACAGAAGTCGACCTTCCTGCCTACAGGAAGGAAGACCTTTCAAATATAAGTAAGATTGCCAAGTAAAATTATTTTGCTACTGCCGGTATACAGCTAAAACAGCCTCAAACATACCTACCTCTATTTTTCCAAAAATATTTCTTTAAGTAGCCTCTGTGACCAACCATAAACTTAAAACAGCAACAGCTCAAAAGAACATGCTTATTCTTTGCTTGGAAATTTCAATCAAAGAAGAAACACTGAATTTAAAAAAAAAAAAATCACAAAAGCGCAATTATTTTCCATAAATCATGCCTGAAAATAAGACATCAACACTAACATTTCATATAAACAGAAAATCCAAAATATTCACAACATAAATTGCTACATTAAAAAAAAAAAAAAAAAAAAAAAAAAAAAAAAAAAAAAAAAGAAACAGAACTCCATACATTCCACCCAAATCAAAGGCTGCAAACAAACCAGCATATTGCTTTGATGCTGTCAAAACAAACCTCCTTATCTTTATTTTTAACTTTAAAAGAATAAAATTTAAGAACTACAAATCCTGTCCTTGTGCTTTCAAAAGAAATTTTCAGAGCTGATGTTTCAGTATCTTGCTTACAAACAAGTAAGTCTGACAAGCTAACCAAATAACATGATCAATGCTGGGAACACCGAGTCTTAGATCCCATCCAAATAGACGAAGGCACAGTGCAGACTGGATATCTTCACATGTAACACAAGTATTTAGGCTGCCTATTTATTCTGCATTACTCCGTAATTAAAACTGCACATCAAACTCCAGTGATTAAACAAGGCAAATATTATCCTTATTTTAACATGGGGAAACTGAGGAATCAGTCAGTGAAACCAGCTACCTTTGGTTCACGCAGCCAGCTGAGAGATATCAAGAATTCCTGCACCAATCCTCTACTAATACCATTTTCCTGAAGTCACATAATTTACTTACCATGGCTGAATTCACTGCTTGTGTAAAGAAGGCACTAGTCCACTTCAATCAATCAGTGAATTAAGCCATGTCCACACTGGCAACAGCACACATGACTACAATTATGTTTTAAAACAGGATCTCTCCTTTTGGGATTTTCTGAACCGATTTCCTTTCTTTACTCGAACAAACAAAGAACAATCACGCTCCAACTTGAAGTCCTTCTGTGAGGGACAGCTGTACCAGGGACAGGACAGCCCTCTCTTTGCCATGCAGCACAGACCTCTTTGCCCTTTTAAAAGGTGACCAAAACCTGCTGTGGAACTATCTACCTTCTGAAAAACTCAGCAAATTACCTCAATAGCCGTACCTGCAAACCCCTCAAGAGAGGCTTCTTACAAAGGCTGTTATTTTGGTGGTGAAGATACGCTACCACCCCAATGGTTAACTAAATGCAAAGGGTTTGCCACAACAGCTATTAGTCAAGGATGCAATTAATTCCATGAATCTAACTATGTAGCTGCAACAACAGAACTTCACAGTGAACCTAGCCACGTGGTCTTTAAAGGGAAGTAAATTGATTCAGTAACTTGGCAGAAACACATCCAAGAGAAAGCCCTGCTACCTAAGATTTATTTTTTAAGTAAGCAGATATCTAAAATAAATACCGAACAAAACAAAAGACAAAAAAAGCCAAACCGCCCCCCAAAAACCCCATGAGTATAAAAAATTTAAGCAGAAGCTTGCAAGACTCCAACAGTAACATAACTAACACTATCCCTTAAAAAAAAAAAAAAAGGAATTTATACATCAAGCGTTTTTCCCATTTTCATATTTATTCTTTTTTTAGCAACAAACTAAAATTCCATGTGCATTTACTGCCTTAATTTTTAAAAAAGGTAAATAAATATTAGAAGAATATTCTTTCCCCACCCTCCAATGGTCAGAAAGAGACTAATGTGGGTGGCAGGGGAGATCAGTGGCACAGCCTTACAGATGGAAGTGTCAGAGGGCCTATCACTCAGACGGATGTCTTCATAAACAACTACTACATCACAAACCAGAATTCAGTATCTTTTCAAATCTGAGAAGCCTACAACATAGGGTGAAGACAGAGCACAGCAGTGAATTCTTAAAGGCAGGACATCATTTGGCAGTTGTGCATGTTCAGGTGCAAAAAATTAATTAATAGCTCTTAAAATTGGAGAAAAGACTAATAAACAGATTACATACTTCTACACATGCTTAGTCCTTTTGATGTAGTTACTAACCCACAATGACTCAAATGCAAAAAGTAATATGAACAAGAATCACACACTCATAGGTCCATACCGAAAGCAATTCCTTATACATGTTCTGAACCATCAAACTTTGTTTTATATCCACAAACTGGCCACTACACATTCAGAAATTCAGCTGCTTCATAAACTTGTTAAGTTGATAAGGAAACTAACATTTCCAGTATACATGGAATATAAATGCACAATGTATCTTTCAAATTATGCCAGCCAAAAACTCTTACACAGATTTCACATTACTTTTAATAAAAATAAACAAAATATTTTAATAAAAGCATCAGGACAATGATCTCAGGTTTCACAATTTCCAAAAGAACTGCAGGCACCTTCAGATAACACAAGCATCTTACATTGGGAATATAAAGTTTGATAAAAGGTACTTCATATTTGCAGTAAGAACAATTCCCATGTGAAAAGCAATCTTTAAATAAGACACAACAACTGTGGTTTCTGCATCAGATCTGCTCACTTCAAAACTGAAGACAATGTATCTGCCAGATAAAACAACTGGACCTGATGGTAAGAAAGTCTGTGCATGCCCGCCCATGCGCACCCCACCCCAGCACACACTGGTGCTCTGTGTGGAATATTCATCAAAAGACAAGTTCCACAACACTCGTTAAGCTCCTGGGCACTTGTTCAACTCAATTTTCCTCAGAGTTTAATTTCTGTGAGAAATCTAGCATCTTTATAAAAATGATATTGGGTATGTAATGATAAAAGTGCAAGGAATACTGAAATTTTGGATTACGGTGCCTTTTGCTTAAAGTGACTGTACTGATACAGCAGACAAATCCCTTGTTTCGCTCAGTTATTTGTCTTCTTACTCGCTGAATAGATTCCAGTAAAGCTTACATTCTCCCACAACAGAATGTGTTCACAGTAAGACTGGATTTATTCAAAAGCTAGAATTTACGGCACCAAGACCCTGGCTATTTTGAAAAGACCCATCCTCGAGTGTGCCTGTCTGATGCAAAGTGGATGCTATGTGACTCTGTTTTCCCACTGTGTACAACAGGGAGAATAATTTTTTACTCCAGTCCAAGGCACTCTAGAAAAAGAGTGTAAAGATCAAATGTACCTGGAATATTATAACTGAGAAGATAAAGGTAGTTAAAATCAATCCTGTACAAATTTGCCATCTACTGTCCCCACTGTTCACAGATTCACTGTTCACAGATTGGGTTTTTAAGATACGTTTATCCCTGAGGATTCCTCGACTGCAGTGGAACACCACCCTGGACAGGTTTGGCTTTTTTGGAGCTGACATGTTCCTGGTGGATCACTGGATGATGCCCCGCTCTCAGAACTGGAAGTACAACAACAGAAATTGTCCAACCCACCTGCAACACAAACACTGCAGCATTCTGCCAGCACATCAGCATTTGTGTGTGAAACTGAGCATGAACAGGTACAATTGGGGAACAGAAAAAGCCAAAGGGTAATACTATGATCTGAATAGCAAAACATATATCAAATGTACAGAAACTCTTCAGGTCTACTAAAAATAATTTTAAATTTATTAACAGGTAAAACCTCCTTAAAATAAATTTTACTCTAATACAATTGGCTCCACAACATCTTTGTACATTACATTTATTTGCTTCTAAAAGCACCAAGCAATACAAAAACAACACCGCTAAGCAGCACTTTTCTCTTACCAGTTTTCAAAACAAATTTGAAAACCACTAAGGTATACTTTTAATTTGAGTTTAATTAAAGTCCTCATTCAATCGTACCAAAACATATATTTAACACTATGTAAATAGCCCCAAAATTGAAAGAAAAAGTTTTTTTTCCCAAGTACCTTAATAATCACAATTCTAAAATATACTCTAGCAAGTTAGCCTACCACAAACACACGCTACTGAAATTCTGCAGCCTTGAGCATGCATGCACAGTGAATGTGGCAACACTGCTTTACATATCCACAGAGAATCTTCAAAGCCTCCTGATAAATGGCACATATTGAAGAAGTACTGAAAGATGTAACTGGTATAGGGCACAGGTACAATCTTAGGGACCAAAGAGTAAATAAACTACTGCCATTCTCATGTTAACAATTAGAATGTCAAAATTTCTATAACAAAATATTTGAGGCACAGAAATAAGAAAGATCTATCAGTAACTAAACAAACTTGTTTTCATTGCACGAATTTAATCTAGTTTTAACTAAGATACTAGTTCAGAATGAACAAGCATCACCTAACAGACCATGTTTAGTTATTTCAAAAGCATTATTTTACATATATAACTAGAAAATTTAGCAATGGATTAAATGCCTTAGTTTTTATCCCCCAAGATTCAGATCAGAATGCCAAAAAAACAGTAATCGACCGCTTAGTACAAGAATCCTTACATTATGGAAGCAGTAATAGAGTAGGCAGGTTTGCATCTCTCTTTCTTTATTGTATCTCATACACAGGGTTCTGCTGTTCCATGTGTAGGCATAAGCGCTACTACAGAAACCAATAACTGAACACCAAACCACAAAGTGTCAAATATATGGTCGTAATATATATATAGATGCTACTAACTGTGAATATTGCTATTTGCTACTTCTAAATAGAAGCTATGTGAATACTAAACTGTTTATTTGAAACTGCACAGGGAAAAATATATTTTATTCTCCCATTGAGACGTCAAGAATCTATTCACCACACTAACAGCTGTTTAATGGCCTTCAGGCACAGGACATGATTCTGCAGCCTTGGCTTAGCCAGAACTCTCAATACAGGCAATCTATTTGGCATAAAAAGAGCTGCAGAATCAGGCATATTCAGAGTTTCTCTGAAACAAAACAAATAATACATACACAAACTCAGAGCAGCTTGACAGATTTTTTTCTTACACTTGCTCTGTATCTTATACAGGTACTCCTGAAAAGACCCAGGTTCTCTCCTTCTGTGTGGGTGTATGTAAATCACACACACATGCACAAAGGAGAAAGACGTGTATAAAGTGCACACTGAGAGGCCAGCTAACGTGTTAAACTACTGCAGTGCAAATCAGAAGTGAAGAATAAAAGGAGCCCCAGGACTCTAAATATCTGTATGCTGTCAAGGATTAATCAATAATCAAAAGACCTGAATGACAAGGTACCGTAGTAACATCACACAAGTTCCCCACCACCAAATCACTGTATCTGTGTGAGCAACATCCATCTGCTTCGAAAACGTGCATTTCTTCAGAAGCAGGAGGCCTCTATTGCAAGCTTCCATCACATCTCTCAGTTAGGTAAGGTGATTAAATTAAATGGAAGCAGAATTTTCTTAAATAATTTAATAGGCTGGACAACTACAGAACTTAGTTCAGAGCAGGATGCCACAGTTCTGCATATTACAAAAATTACCCATGCCGAGTCAACAACATCTCAGATGTTGTAGCCTACTGTCGGTCCTTTTCCTCTGTTCACAGGACAATAGTTCCTTATAGGCTTAGGGGCCAATCAACATCTGCTTTGCAAAGACACATGACAAGTGAGCATATTCTAATGTGTGTATACACATATCAAGAGCACACGCACATGACTATTAAAAAAAATAAAGAGAAGTCTTCTGTTCGGATGCTGGACTAAATATTCAATTTTCTCTTTCAAAGAGCAATCATTTTCTCTACTTAATGATACATCATACACGGAGATTGACATGTGGAAATTAAAAATAAATAACAATGTACAAAACCAACTGTGTTCTGCAAGCTAACGGCAACTATTTTTTGACACAACCCATTTTATACAGCAAAAAATATTAACTTAAAACCCAAAATTTTTTTTATCTCAATCTCTTACTAGTTTAAGGGAAAACTCATAATTTTAATAAAATTATGAAATAATTAAAAACAAATAAAAAACAATGATGTCTTCTCTTTATGAGGAAAAGATAATTTTAAAAATAATCAAAGAAATTGTGCTCTTGCCAGACTATTCTTTCTAAGCTGCATGCCAATCCTTACGGTGAAAAAAAAAAAAAAAAAAGAAAAAAAGGAAAAAGAAATCCATAAGAGAGGATGTAAACCCATAAACATAAGGAAGTATTTCTAAGGGTCATATTGAGGACATAAATGAATTTACTCTCACTACTCCAATAAAAATAAAATACTTTAAACAATCTCTGCCATGAAGAAACAGCACCCTGAACTAGCACGTACGATGTCTGACAACGGTTTTCCTAGCTTTTAAAGCCACAAATTCTGAACTACCTGTTTAAAAGGAGACGATGCAAATATTTTAAGGGTAATTATGAAAGGTTATGCATACGAGGCCTCATTTCATTATGGATTCTGGTGACCCTTTTAGCATTGCAAATTTTAAAAAAGATAAAAATTAGCACACACACAGACACACACACACAAATCTTATTTCCTTCGAAGAAAAAGAAGGGAAAACAGAATAAAAACTAAAAACATGACAGGAATGGTCTGTTGGAAGTAGACAAACACACATATAGCCCATCTAAGGTTTCTATTTTTTTTTTTTAATCAGGATTAATACACCATTTGCAACATTAAGCGGTGATGTTTTCGGATTCTATTCATTACTTTATGGAAAGATCCAGCCGTTGGAGGACCCCAAAAGCATACACCTGCATTTGTTCCTGTCAGACCTTGCTGTTAAAAGCTGTTAAAAGATTTAACAGTTCTTAATAGAAAGATCTTGTTGAAGGGAAAAGAAACCCATAAAATTCTAATGCACTACTCCATTTAACACAATTCACTTTCCCACTGAGAATACAAGCATAATCTCACACTTGTGTAGAAAAATAATGAGATCAACAACTCCCGATGCTTCTTGAAGTATTCTAACCACAATTCAAATAAAAGCACGTTTTCTCCCGTATATCTGGATTTGTTGCAGAGCTGAAACAAACACAACCTCTGGCAGAGCGGTTCCTTCTTCCCTTCTTTGTACAACACACGGCATTTTCTCACCTACAGCAGCTCACATGCAAACACGGTCTTTTTAAGAGGCATGCACAGGTTAGGCATCGAGCTAACAGAAACGCAACGAAACTAGTATTTGGTTTCTATTTTTTAATAAAAATCCAATCCCTCGCACAACATCCGTAATCTGCAACATTACAAAATATTTCGGTTCGGCCAGGGTTTGTTTTTTTTTTTTGTAAGAAGTCGCGAGCGCGACCCGAAAACCCGAACCCTCGTCCAAAAGCACTGTTATTACGAGGCACTTTCCCTACCGCCTCTAATTAGCGCGGAATGAAAAGTCTAAAATAAGTCAGTAAATACAGATAAGCAGATAAACAAATCAATCGGCGGCCCGGCGGAGCGGGCGGCGCGGCGGGCCGGGGGCGCGGGGAGGTGCGGGCGGGCTGGCGGCGGTGCCCCGGTGCCCCCC
>VYZR01086666.1:0-15802 GCA_013400675.1 Oxylabes madagascariensis
GCCACTGCAATCCCAGCTGGCACCTGCTGCCACCGCGCTGGCAGGCTGAGCAGAGGGCACCGACTGGGCTGGCACCAGAGAAATTACTCTTTCCACATCGTGGGCGGCTCTCCCACCTCGGGGCCGTCACATTAGAGCTGCCCACCTGGGGAATGCCTGCTTGGCATATAAGTGGGAGGTTTGCATGAGGTGCATTTCAATCAGTTTTTGGATGCTAACACGCATTCGCAATTTAAAAATCATGAGAAAAATGAAATGAAAGAAGTAACAGATTTTTTTTTCCACCGTCCTGGTTTGCTTTTTAATAACTATGTACTATCTTCTGATTTTACGTTTCCATTTTCCTCTGTTCTAGGCTCTGGACAAGTATTGATAAGTAATAAAGTTCACACTCATATAACAACAGTTCAAGCTACTTATTTTATATGCTTGTCCTTGAATTCGGTGTGTATTTGACATTAGGCATTACCCTGGAGAGGAGTATTCAGCATTTTTTGTGTGCATATTTGTGCATGTAAATAAATTCAACATAAAAAGTGCTGCACACTTTATATAAACCTCAGCATGTGCAGAAAGACACCAAATCACACTGTGGCCTTCTCTTTGTAAATCACATGCTAAAAGGGGCTATGGGACTTACTGATACCTGGAGGCATTATGCACAGCACAGTTCACTCAGAATTCCTCATGCAATTCTGCAAAAGAGAGAAGTGGAGCCTCAGACAAATTTTCTCAAAACTCTCCCTATTTTCACATCTTTGAAAGCAAGTGGGAAGTTCTTTTTTAGCTGGAAAACTAAGGAAGGGGCCTTATATAAACCACAGGTAAGACAGACACCCTAACAACCCTGTCCCTTGCACACCGAAGGGTCAGTTCAGCAGCAAGTCCCACAGCATGGTGTGAGCAAGAATTGTCTCAGCTGATCTCCAAACACCTTAAGAGCAGCAGGACATGCTGAGGTAACATAAATGTAATGATCACACTTGTTGCCTGGGTGTTTGCTGCCTGGTTGGCACCTGGGAGGGGTCAGAGCACTCTTGTTTCGCCAGAGCTGAGACACAAAATGTACAGCTCCCACCACAAACCAAAGAAAACATTTTTGCCTGCCCAAACTACATCATTCCCCCTCCTAAAAATCTCCCTGCAAAGGTCTGAGAGATGACTTGTACTGGGGCATATCATCACTCTCCGCCAATTTCCATTAATACAGAATACAGATGATGCTGGAAATCCATCAAAAGCTGTTGATATGTCATCAAGTCCAGATGACTGGTTTTGGTGGTGAAGAAATTTATATGACCCAGATTTTACATTTTCATAGCACAGCACCATACCTTCTATCTGATTGCTGGAAGAAACTATAGGAACAGGGGAATCTGCAAGAACCTGGGCCAGTTTGTTGGCAGGAGAGAAAAGACTGAAGTCTCTCAAAAGTCTTCAATGCCCATCTCTACATTTTGAATTACCAGTTATGGGAGAGAAACAGACTTGCAATAAGTCAAACATTGCTCAGTAGGAGCCACAAAAGAGAATCAGTCCTACCTTTTGGTGGTTAAATCTAATTGGAGATGTGTGCTGGAGTCCTTGGCCATTATCACCAAACTCTGATCCTCCCAGTAGCCAGAACAAATATGCCACCTCCTAAGTGAGAATTTATGCGCCTCTCCACAGCCTACTCTCATCAATTAGGATATGCAAATTTGTTAAAATGACATGGAATTTTTGGTAGTCATGACAGACTGAAATGCAAACAAATAAACACCTCTTTCTTCCTCTCATTGTTATTCTCTTGCTATTAATTAAATGAATTTAATATTCTAAAAGGAAAATGAGCTCACTGTTGCAGTTCTGACACACGGGGGTCTAAGTTCAGTTTTTATATCCAGCACAGACAGCCTATAAATAATCAGCCCAAGATCATTAAATTCACATAAAGGTAGTCAAAAGATTCTGATCATGAGTGATCTTGGTTAAATTTACAAACCTCTTTTCGTTCAGTAATTCCAGGCTGAAAGTGACACTATACTGTTTGGTTTAAGGCATTTAAAGAACAACATGAGTTGTAACTTGGTTGTCTATGCATCTTTTTTATATTGCAGCTCCACTAAGCAACTGTGCTAAACCTCAGCAGTGAGCAGGAGAACGGTGAAACCTGAGTAGTATCATAGAATGCTTTGTGTTGGCAGAGAAAGCTCATCTTCCTCATTGAAGTTTAAAGCTCATATGGTCCAAACCCCTGCAATGATCAAGGACATCTTCAACTAGATCAGGTTGCTCCTGAATGTTTCCAGGGGTAGGGCATCTACAGCTTCTCAGGGCAGCCCGTGCCAGTATTTCACCACCCTCATCAGAAAAAATTAGTCCGATAAAACACATAGCATGAAAAAGACTTTGTAACTCAACTGATTCAGGAAGATACACCCACAGAGCAGAAGAAGGAAAACATTCCCCATTCATGGAAAGGAAAACCAAGATTTAGAGAGGTGGCTACAAGCACTTTATCAACTTGAGCCCCTTGGGTTTGAACCCTCCCTATTTTGGATAACAAGAACAGGAACACTCAGCTATGATGTTCTTATCTCCAAAGGAATCAAGAAATTACAATGTCAGGAAAACAGAGGGAGAGGCAACACCAAATATCTACCACTTTTAGCATTTCCACAGTGGCTTTAAAACAGACAACAAAGTGCTTTCCCAAAAAAATGGGCTGGGCAATTTTTCCACATGGGTGAAGAAATGGTAGTTTCATCCCATCTGAAAAAAATGCTAGTCTACACTCCAAAAATCTCAGAGCATTTGCCTGCATGATTTATCGTGAGTTATTGTCATTCACTGTGGGTGGCAGCAGAGGTTTGGGGAATTC
The DNA here is from genome assembly GCA_013400675.1 of Oxylabes madagascariensis. Lineage (NCBI taxonomy): Eukaryota > Metazoa > Chordata > Aves > Passeriformes > Timaliidae > Oxylabes > Oxylabes madagascariensis. Next base: position 2,864 of record VYZR01086666.1, read on the forward strand.
CTGGGAAAGAGAAGTAACTTCATCTCAGATACAGCTTCTCCTGGTTTTAGTCTGCCAAAAAGTGTATTATAGCATTTGCAAAAAAGGTGTTGCAGGCAACTGAGGAAAGGGGAACACTTTCTGGAGCTGCTAAGTAATTAAAGTTCCTGCTATCCATTTTACTAGTTTAGAGGCTTTTAAAGACCACTGCAAAATCCATTTACAATTCAGTAACTTTGCTTCTTTGGAGCTACGCATCAGTCTCCTTGTTTTCTCTTGACAGGGATAGAAAATGAACAAATAGTCCCTAGAATACCCAGGTATATTTAGCTAGCCTACATTCATTTCAGGAGCATGATCTGTGATGGATGTGGTGCTGTGGAGCATGACACAGATCTCTGTGAAGGATGCCATTTAGCAGAAGATAGGTAGTCCAAGTTATTTATGAAAGAACTAGTATTGTTCATTGTTTTACCTGTAAAAATTATACATATAACTCAGAGCTGGGGTGTGGATAATGAGTAAATCAAGATTTTATAGTTTACTTAGTGCAGCTGAGGAAAATAACAAGACTAGTTTAGGCAGAGCAAAGACACACTTATGTTCTCCCATAGATCTCCTGGCTAGTGTGCATGCCGTAGACATCCCTGTGTGGAAGTCCTGCTTACAAGACTGTAACATGACTTGTTGAACCAGGGGATGTATGAAGATGAAACATGCTCCTTTCACTGCCATGTCTGCCCAAACTCAGCTGTCCAGTACAGGACTGGCATGAACACAAAGACTAAAGGTGAACCAAAGCTCTCACTAGAGATCAGCTCTGAACCACACCAGCACTTTGGCCACAGGGGCTGATGAAGACCCTGGATTTTACTCAGGTAAATGTATGACACTGTGACTGCAGGTGGCTCTTCCTATGTTCTCTCTTGGGAATGCAGGGGTGTGCCTTAAACTATTCTCAAAAGGGAATCCCACAACTCAGCAATTCGCACACTGGACTAAGTGACGAGCTGCTAACCTTGTTAGGGTATGGAGATCCAAGTGGCCAGGGCATACCTCAGCCTTTCCCTGGGATTGCTGTGTCCAGAGGAAACCTGAGTATCCAGGCAGCCTTATACCAAAGCAGTGCTTGTCCTTAACCTAGAAAACAAGATATGTGTCAACAGATTTTCTATTACAAGAATATTAAATACTCAGCTTTGAAGTAATTTACCTCCAAACATGTGGGACTATCGCTCTATTCCCATGACATTTTCCATCAAATAACTACTCTTTGCCTGGAGAGATTTCTACAATCAGTGTGTCTATGATGCTTCTCAAATCAAGTAGTTTAACCTGGTGAGAGCCCAAAGATTGTCTCTTCATTCCTACTAGCTCTACGTGTAAGCACTGAGCTCTCACCATCTCCTCCCACACTCTTTAGTACTTTATCTCAAAATGCTGTACTTACTTGGCTTTTTTTTTTTTTTTAAAACAGTCTATCAATAAGATAAATCAAGAGAACTACATAGCAAGAATCTCAACAATAGATGTTGAGGAATGAATAAAATATCTGAGAAAAGACTTTCACATCTCCTAACTAAGATTACACAATCCAAAGTTATTGCAGTGAATGCTGAAATACAAATTAAATGACAGAAAAATCCCCTCTCATTCTGTGGCTTTAAGATGATTATATGAGGCCTTGAAATAGAGATGTTCAAATCCTGTAAGTGTCCTTGGTACAAAATCGTTGTGTGAAAACAAAAAAGGCAATGCAGCACCATTTTGCAACATGTTTTTTGAAAATACACACTACAGTCAGTCTCATGGACAGAAATTCATGGACACGAATGTAGTTCAGCATTTGAGGAAATTCAGACAGCAGAATTTCTTTGAGATCTCACATAGACAAAGAAGAGGTGGGGGACCATCATGCCAAGAGGCAAAATATTAATTTTCTATTCAATGAGAACTGACAAGGAGGAAGACTCGACATTTTAGGAACAAAAGAAAGTATGGAAAAAATGTTGAGGAAGGAAATAGAAAGTTCTGTTCAAAAGACAGGAAAAAGTGCAAGGCACATTTTATAATAAAATTATGAAGAGCAGGTTGACTTTACTGCTTAGACTCAAGGATCTGTTTTAAAAACTGCTGAGTCTTGACTTGCATGGAAATTTAAGAGGAGTTCATTTCAAAGACTATCAAAGGTGGAGCTTATGAGGTTAAGGTCAAGACACACATAGTGCTTTCTCTCTTTTCATCAACCACACTCCTCAAGATGTGTGCAGAATAAAGCAGTAGTATTGGTATATATTTAACTAAGTAAAAGGAAAATGCTGAATTGTTTAACCTTGGTACACTCAAACGACATCAAGATAAGAGCTCAGTGACATTTGCCATCATTTATTGTTTTCCAAGTAATGGAAGTTTACAACTGGGAAGCCACTGAGTCAAAAAAAAAAAAACCCAACAAAACAAAACAAAAAAAAACGCTTTAAAGAGGGACTTGAAGACACTGCTGCATTATCTCAGCTCATACAGAATTTTGTTTTTAACCACTTCGCTGTTTCTATGACAGCATTCATAAACAGATGGACTTCATTACACTTTTTTTTTTTCCTGGTGAAAACATCTTCCTATTAAGGCATATAGATCCCTTGGGGAGAAATCTGTGATGCATTGCAGGTTTTAGCATTGCTTGGGGAGCAGGCCACACAACTGGCACTGACTGGGACACACACAGCTGGTGCTGACTGGGTTCTGGGACAATGCAAACAGGAAGTTTTGGGTGGAGGACCCACCTAGCAAAGACAGCATCTTCCAGTGCACTTCAGTTTTGGGAGACAATTTGAAGCACATGCTACAGAGAATTTGATTTTCAGAGACCAGGTAAGCACCAAAGGATGCCTCGGGAATATGTCTTTTTGGCCCCGGAGGCTGGCATCAGTGCTGAAGACCATAAAACATGACAAAACTCAGCAGAAAAGCACTCTTCTTCACTGACCTAAGCAGCACCTTGCTTGTCAGGTGCTTGAGAGAAACCCTGCTGCTGTTTGGCTTTTGCACTCAGAGTTCCTTTAGCCAGGACGTATCCATTGCTGTGACTGCACCACACATCACAAATGGAGCGCACAGCAATGGACTTGAAGGATTGTAGAGGTGCCTGGTGGGCATTTTTGTGTGGTGGAACCTTTGACTGCTTGGGCTCCAATGCCTCCTAGAGCAGGTGTAAACCACCAGCCCTGAGTGCCTGTGCTGTACCAGCAGCTGGGAGCATTCAGCTCTTAAAGGAACATCCCAGATGCAGCCTGAGTGTCTGACAGGAACTGGGCCTGGTGCGAGAGCTCCTTGGGAGAACTGAGGCTGTTGTGGCTGTGAGGCTGCAGAAGCCAGAGCAGTCACGTTTATCTGAGCATCGCTCACAGGCACATAGTGACCTGATTTCTCTGGTAACGTGTTCAGAGCCTGACCAGATGGCACTGTGAGTGTAAGGTGCTTATCCTATAGGAAATCTGTCCTTAGCTCCCTTGTGGAGCATCAGCCTGAAGATATGGAATTAAATCCCTCACACTTAAGGATATTCACAGTCAGTACCTCTGAAACACACAAACAGATGTTGGCACAAAGGTTGAGTGACAACATGAACAAATCCATATCCGGATGCTGAACTTTTCTAGCAGACATCTCACCACTGAGACACTGAAAACAGAAGTAAGTTTTGGGAATTCCTTCTGTGCTGATAGCCCTGCTCTGAGATCAGAAAACAAAGCATGACGGAATAGTTATGTGTTCAAAACCAAGGTAATTATCCAATGGCTGCTGTAAGTCTTAGAATACAGAAGGCTACTGGGAACCACAGGCATATGCGGATTGGAACCAACACCCTTGCTCCTGCCATTAGGGATCTCTCTTTGCTCCCCAACAGCAATTAAAAAATGAGTCCTGCAGAGCAATTAGCAATGATGAAGATATCTGCTTACATCTAATAACAACTGGCTGATCTGAGGTAAAAAAAGACTGTGTGTGGTGGTTTGAGCAGGAAGTGAGTTTTCAGGAAGTTACAGAGGTACGTCTGCGTGAACTTCCAGGGGTTAAATATCAGAGACTCCCAGGGAACTCCCCTTTTCCATCCAGGCAGCTGAACAGGTAACAGGGCCGGTCCCGGTCCGCCGTGTGGCCCCCGGGCCTGGCGGCCCGGCCGGCCCTGCCGCCCCTGCTGGAGGAGCCGGCCCAGGACCGGTCATGCCCTCTCTCCCTCCCCACATCAACTGCTGGCAAAGCAGAAAGACAGGCTGCAGCTTAACATCCAGCCAACTTTTACAACCTGACCCCAAGCTGGCCAGTGCCAGGGGAGTCCAGGAGTCCCTGGGAGTCCCTGGGAGTAGCCCCAGTCCGGGTTGGGCCCACACTGTTTATAAGTATTTTTAATGATTCCGGATTGCCCGGACGCTCAAAACTCTGACCTTTGGCTCTCCCCCAGGTCGGCCTTAAAAAACCTGACGCGAAGAGCCAAAGCAGCCAGCCCAGCTGAGAAAGAGAGAGAGGACCTGGGCAAGATTTAACTCTTTCCTAGCAAGATAAAGCTTTCAAAACTCCAGCTTTTTTTCCCTGAGAAAGAGAAAAGAACAGAATGATTTAAAATGTAAAGCGACAGCATGATGCAAAGTCAGTGAAAGAACTGATAAGATTATTAGAAGAAAAAATTGAGGTAGTAGACATTTCTGGACTTCTCTAGATGTAAACCATGGAGAAAATAGACCTTTTTGTAAATGCTGTTTGGGGGAATGCAAGTTCTAGTCAAAGATGGTGGACTGTTGTAATTGAGATTTTATTGAGAATGTTGTAATAGTTAAGTCCCTTGCTCCTGGGATAAAAGGAGGTCTCTTGAGATAGAGACGATTTCAGAGATAGAAGAAGAGAGTCTTTGTTGTAAACTAGAGGAAGCATTCTTAAACCTTACCCCAAATATGCTGACAGACCCATGAGTAGTCATGGGAAAGGCTGCTGATGGGTGGGATGGCACAATCTGCAAAATTCCGGGCGGTTGCAGATTTGTGACACTGGGAGCCACCAGACTGTTTTTCTTGTGGCAAATGTCTCCATGGGACACTAGAGAGACTGCGCTCCCAAAGTGATGAAAGATTATGTTTAAATAGTGAAACTGATTGAAAATCATAGTTTGTCTCTCTATGTTGGCTGTAAGAAAGTGAACAGTTAGTAGGAGAAGAAGAAGGGTTTTAAAGTTTCAATTTTTATTTTTTCCTTTATTTTTCTTTCATTCTTTTAGTGTGTGTGTTAATAAAACTTACCTGTTCAAACTTAAAGTTAAGCCTGTTTTTTCTTTTCTCTCCTAATTCCATCTCACAGCAGTAAAGACACTCAATTTAACAAACAAAATTTAGCGAACGTGAAACCACAACACCGTGTAAGTGGGTTTTTCCCCTCAACCTACAAGAAAGACAAAAGAGACAAACTTTGGATAAATTCTTCTCAGAAAAAGCTTCAATAAAAAGTGCACATGCATCTGACCTGCGTCCACAATCTGACAATATTTTCCTAAAACTAGTTAGCAATAACTCTGGACAAAAGAGAGTCAGGCAACAGGTCCCCAGACTTGATCCAATGAATACTGACGCCACCATGAGTCTTCTACTCAGTTTTGGCAAGAGTTAGCTGTGTATCTAGACAGGAAATATTTATCCTTCTGCTTTTATATTTCACCTGAGTTTACTGTTTGAGATTACATTGTTCATGAAGGAGTGTAGTTTTCCTTGGCAAATGGGATCACAAGATGCTGCCTCTGTAGACCACACTTTGGATAAAAAGAACTTTTCCAGAGCCAAAATCCTGAATTCCTTGAGGATATCTGGGCCCTTTCATCAGTTGTGAGCCAGTCTAGAGAGCTGAAAAGTCAACATCAAGAACCCCCATTACATCTTTTGGGATAATATTTTGTATAAAGAATAGATACTTTTGTTTCTTCTACTACCCAGTTAGTAAAAAAGAGATCCCACAACTTACCTCTACACCAACTCTCCCTGTCATCAGGGATCATTTCTCCTGTGCTCCTGACAATTCACAGTCATAGTGCCAAATAGGACTGATTTGGTGTTAGCTGGTAGTATTGAGCTGTAAACAAAGTGAGGAGCCACCTGGCTCACTTAATTGACAAAGTCAGACCAGGATTCAACATCTGTTATGTCAGGCATAGAGACACTTCAGAAACATCTTTATTGCAATTTAAGGGAGGTGCAATTTTCTTGCTTGACAGCTGAATGCACACAAAACCACAAGATACAAAAAATGCATTTGTCAGCTTGGACAAGATAAATTTACTACTTTATATAAGCATACAGCTTGTGTATTTTGAAAAGCCACTGAGCAAATATGTTTCTCTTCTGGTAATTCCAGACAAATACATGTAGAAGTGAAAGGAAAACAAAAGGAAGAACAAATGCCTGTAAATGAAACCATGATCAGATGGTAACTCTGTTCTAGCACATTGGGAAATGGCCTGGTACGTTAGGGTCAAACTCTGCTGAGGAACTACTCTCAAGAGGACACACAACATTCTGATACCTCTATATGAAGCAACAAAGCATTTGGGCAGCAGACACAATCCACGCTAAAATTACTTGGAGGTTCCTGCTGTAGTCTGCTCAGCCAAGGCTAGGACTTTAGACAAGTAGCATCTTTAACTGGAATAAACCCCAGCCAGGGATTGAGGCCAGCCTGGGAAATTTCGTGAGTAAAAATACTTAAGTGCATTAAATGATGTCCTGGGATCTCTCCAGAGATCCAAAGTATTTCTGTAATAATTGTGTTAATGGCCTCTGGGGCTTATACTTTTGTTATCAGAGGGAACATTTTGCCTGAAGGTGAGCTGGAAAGTTTGCAGCATCCTGTTTGGAGGGTGTAAGGCAAAGAGGAAAATCATAGCGCTTTTTTCAGACATAAAAGAAAAGGGCTTAAACTCGCATTAGAGAACAGAATCTTCAAACCTGTTAGTAATGCTTTATACAGAGCTGTAAACACATGGCCATATTTTACAGAGATGCAAACAATACCAAAAATGCTTTTTATATTTGCTTGTCATTTATATTCTAGAGATTCTTTCTGCGAGCTCCACAAAACAATAGAAATAAAATATATTGGTGCCCGGACCAGCGACCGAACAATGAAACACAGTTCCTTCACCAACCTCCTGATTCAGAGGTCTTGCAAGGAGGACTGGCAGTTCCTTTATCCTTGATATAAAAAATGCTCTGCATGGTCAGGTCTTCAGAAAATAGGATGCTGAGTGTCAGATCTACCTCATCTCAAAACCAATATGAAAATAAAGTAATAGCAAGCACACAGAAGATGCAGAAATAGGTTCAATTGCTCAATGCAATAGAAACATTCCCAGTAAGAGCAGGACCCTGAGTAAGTGCCCATAAACTTGACCTTTTAGAATTGCATTTGCCTCTGTGTGTTACAACAGACCCCTGACTGCTCCCATTCAACTCCCCTGAATTGTGAAGGGCACTGAAACCATTTCTATCATACTGACAATTATGTTAAGAGAAAGAGTAGTACTATGAGTACTGACAGAAAAATTACTATTTGCAATCTGCAATTTGCCCAGCAGCAGAAAAGGTTTCTACTCCTCCTCATATTCAGTAGAAGGAAAACTGAATTCATGAACAACAAAGTAATTCAGTTTTAAGGACTCTCCTCCAGGCAGAGAAATAGCAGCAATGCAGAGGACAGTTAGGAAAGGACAGAAGATACATGACTAAAGTATCAGCGGATGCTTCAGTTTCTCTGTTATTCAGCCCTTTGGTATTATTCTTAGCATTTATTTCATGCTCCACTAAGCTTTGTTTATTGAGGTGATCACACAACTCCATTGTCTTGAAAGAACAGCTGCCTTCTGGCTTCAGAGGAACAGATGAAATCTGATTAGGTTTAATATCTTATCAGTATGCTCTTTAATAACCACCTGATGACACTCTTTAGGAAGTTAAAAAACAGGCCACTTTGATTTTTAAGTCAGATTTAGCCCCCTTGGAAGACATATTGAAAAGCTTGCTTGAATCTGGCCCATCACCACTATTTTAATGACCTGCTTATCTAGTTTCTCAGCCCTTTCTAAATGATGAGATTTTTTGTGGGAATAGGAGACAGGAAAGAACTGCACCCACACGCTGAGTCGTGCCGTAAAAGAAGAACTTTTATTTACATCTTCGACATTTTATAGAATTCCAAAGGTGACTGTGGTTTGGAGGGTGAAGCTGCCACCCCTCCAACACAGTGGTCAGATCAACAGTCTGTCAACTCTCTCCTCCTCCATGAAAATATGGAAACAAACCATTGGTTGGTACTTGAAAGCATGAGAACTCCGTTAAAGAAATGAAAACACATGAGAAGGCTGAAATCAGGGCGACAATTTTTATCATTTGTAGAAATCTACTTCCAAGTGGATTGCAAGCACCGAGCACAAGGGCTGCAGGAAAAATCATCAATGATTGATAATCATACAAAAACCACCTTTGTTAGTATAAAATAAATGATTCAAAGAAAAGGTTAAATATGCATGTATACTGATAACTAGAAACAAAAGCATCAGCCCTTCGCCACCTTTTGGGTAATTTAGAAATTCAAACCAGTGCAATTCAGCTACCTCTTCAACCAGCTCTCCTGATTCTCTTACTTGAAGAGCTAAATCCCTGCTTAGTGCAGAGGAATACTCAACTGACACAAAGTCTGGTGGCAGCCAGACAACTTTGCCTGACTCTTTTTGCCAGGTTAATACTAACAAAGGTGCCTGAGTGAAGGAATGAATAAACGGTGCTGAAGCCTTTCCCCAAACAAAAAGCAATGTACACTCATGTCCTATCTGTGAAAGGAGGGTTCTCAAGAGAGTGAAGCACTGTCAGTTGTGCATGTAGGCAGATGCTTTTCACCCTCCTCTCAGTCTGCTCATTTTAGCTGTGGAAGTGGTCCAGGAAGCACTGGATGGAATTGCTGAGGACAAGGCTTGCAGTATTTCCTTTTTTCCATTTGAATCCTTTTAAAATTTATACCTGTAAAATGAAGATGAGAAAGAGAGAAAATGGAGAGATTTGTTTAATTGGGAGTGTGGAGAACAGAACAAAACTTTAATATCTGATGTTCAACCATGTTTGTATGGGCAGACTTAGATTAGCAGTGATCTGAAAACAAACAGGGATGTGATAGCAATTTTTTTTCTTTTCATTAGGTTGCTGGAGGTCACTGACTCCCCATAGCAGCCTATTTTCCCTTTAGTGAGAGTACTCAATCACTGAAAGTTTGCTGCTGCTGGAAGTTTCCATAGTCAGGTGAAGGTCTTCATAGACACAGGATGGTGCTACTGTCTCTCCAGAGCTTGAATTCTGCAATTGACACATTAAACAGTATCTTCCCCTTACTATCATCACATTTTTCCTATTTCCCGGTCAGAAGCTATAGACTGACACTGGCTTGAAGATTTGCTTTCTGGGACAGCAATTGTTTCTGATGGAATGGCAACATTCTAGGAAATTGGTGGTTTTGCTTCAAAAGAAGCAGCCAGTGTGGTTATATATGGTTATACATAACCCTCTCCTCAAGCCACACTGAGCTGGCCTCCAAGTGCCTTTGCAGCTTGCCCATGGCACATGCCCAGCACAAAGAACAGTGCACAGCAGTGCTGAAAAACACTCCCTGTGCTTCGTCTGCAGACTATAAACAAGTAATATCCCCCTAAAAAAGACAGCACAAGTCAGCCAGAAATCTCATAGCAACAATACAAAACAAATCCAACATTGGACAATTCCAGTCAAGAACTGCACATTAAACAGAAGAATTCAGCTTTGGGCAGTTGCTGCATTAGGCCCAAGCTTTTACAACTGCCTCTCTGTCAGAAGAGAAACCAATTCAGATGAAGCATTTTGATACAAGCAGATCTGAGGAAGTAATCTGCAGCAGAAACATGCATCCTCCATGGAAGCAAATAAACAACAATCCCTGACCTAAAAAGGGTTTGGCTGCAGGTAAGGACAGGAGATGATTACAGTAAGCATATTGGAATGCTCAGAAAACCAGGGCAGAGTGTAATGGGACAAGCAAAGATCATGAAGTATTACTGTGTTTGCAGCACAGGAAAGAATTTCAGATTCCCTCTGAAGGAGATCTTCGTGGTGAATTTATAGGTTTTAATGGAGTGCTTCCTTTGTACTCCTTTCTCCCCCTCAGTACAGTACCTTCCATGGCTCTGTGAGACCAGCATCACTGGACTACATCCCCAGGAAAGAGCAGTCTGCTTTCAAAGGAACATTCCCTTTGCAAGCACTTTTATCCGAGAGTTTTCATGCCTGTTGCATGTAAAAAAGCCTGAAACACCTCCTATTTTGTCAGATAGCAGGAAGCACTCAGATTGAATAGTTACAGCTGTGCTGAACACATGAAGTCTCGGGAACATGGAAAGGGTACAGGATCAGGCAGGCAGCAGCACGTGTGATCCAGCCCAGGCCAGGAGTGACAGAAGCACCTCTGTGCCTCTGGCATTGCACTCCCCAGGCCTTGTGGGCCAGCTGGGAGCCTGCTATTGCTCAATTCCTTAGCTGCTACTACACCTGCTGATTAAATGAGGAGTCCCAGACAGCTATAAACCCCTGACCCATAATAATTCTGCAATTTGCTCACTTCCCCTGGTACCAATGGGACTCTGCCTATAAAACAGAGCCCGTGATTCAGCACTGGGAGACTGGACAGGAAGGAAAGGCTCCAGTTAAAGGAAAACTGTAGAGTAACACAAAGATTTCCACCTAAGTTATCTAAACATAAAAAGTAATAAAGCATTTAAGATATTTTATCAACTAGAATGAATTTTCTTGGAACTTCTAATTAGTAATTTTATGATTAAAAGATTAGAAATAGAAAATAAACTATTTTAGATCAAATTCTTTATCTTTAGAGTTTAACAAAAGTTATCAGCTGGATGTTTTATTGAATTTAGAAACATTAAGATTTAAAATGCTAAGATTCTAAAGAGTATACGAATCCTTTTATCCTAGACTTGTTCATGGTTTAGCTTTTTTCCCACTGGAGTCTCACTGAAACCAGGAACATTATGTATTTTTACTTGTGCAGTCTTTAGATGCACATATTTAGGACAAATTCAATCTCAGGTAATTCTTGTTCCTGGTAGAGCTGTGGGTTCAACAACTGGATTTTTGGGAATTTACAGAACTTCAGTTGATCTCTCAAAACATGAAGATGAATGCAGCCACAGATGAATGGTGATGGAATACAGCAGGACAAAGCCAGGATAATATTTCACTTTTGCAACTGTTCTTATCAATGAGGAACATTGATACTCCTTTAATCAGACTTGATCATATTCCTTGTGACTGTTTTATACTATGGACATTAATTGGATTCTAATCTCTTCTAATCTTATTTCTTCCTGATCCAGTTTCCTAAGAAAAAGAGAACAAGTTCTCAGTGATACAATGAAGCTAATATTTATCTGCATGGAAAAATTTGTGAAGTTTGCAGATGGAAAATACCCAGATTGCTGTGATTTCTCTCTAATGATTACCTAATTCATCTAATGAAACTGTAAACCTTTTTACCTTTTTCTGTTTTTTTCTTGAGTTTGGGTACTTTTGAGCAGCAGAGTCTTCTAACCTTCTGACCTAAGGGTGAAAAATGATACATCATCAGTGGAGATGGATAACTGTATATATACAATAAATGTGTCAGAGATCACAGACATTTTGCTTACTGTATTAACCACTGACATCCTTGTATGGAGAGATCTGTAAAACAAAGGATTATCATGACTGATTTTTAGATCTCTGCACAGCTTTGTCCCTAGTGTGGAACAGGAATTTATTTGCTCTTTTCCATCATTACTCATAGAACATCAGATACATGTTGTGAAGATCTCTTTATCCTTCGAAATGTCACACTGCCAGGAGATACAATTATAGTTACACCACTTCAAGAAAATATAAAAAATTACCAAGAGGAAAAAAGAGCATCTCTGTGTCCAGATGCACAGCAGTGTAGAATAAATTGCTTTGGATGGGCAAAGCCACAGAAATATTCCCTGCCCAGCACACCTAAATAAGTGAGCTGCTGACTGCAGTTGACATAGTATGTGCTGGCCACAATTAAGGGGGAAAAAAGGGTTTACTCTGGAACTGAGGTGGAGCAGAAAGGACAGAGACAGATGATTCCTCATCAACAAAATCTAACATATGTCAATGTTTCTGGAAATCACCGAGGCACAGTTTATAGCCAAGGCTGGTGATGGAGGCTGAGCTATCTTATCACCATAATTTAGTTCTGATATAACAGGTTTAACATGCAAAGTACATTTATCTTGCACACCCAGACACTTTCACATTGGCAGGTACAGATAAGGAACAGTGTCCTTTGCACATTTCCTCCCCACCTTCTGACTCACTGAAGAACCATGCACATCAACAAAAAGGGAACACTATAGCAGGAACTTGCAGGTATTCATTTGTGTTTTATTGATATGGCCATCTCCTGTCCTTTCCTGGACAGGCTTCCTTTATGCTCCTGAAGACACATCTAAAAATTCTCCAACTCCCTTTGCACTGTTCCTCACATGTTCCTTTTCATGACCCTCAAGGGTCATGGAAAAACCTGAATAAAAAGAAGTAGGAAAGGCAAAGGGAGCAGAAGGGCTTCAGGCATCACTGCTCTGGCAAATACCTCTACCATTCAGCACAGACTCCAGTAAATAAGAAAACTGTGCAGCTGACTTAACCAATTAGAAAAACAGCTTCCATATATTTCTCCATGCTCATATTTACACAAAAAGCAATTCTTAGAAGGTTTCTAGGAAATACCAAGCATGGCAAGTCTGCTGTTCCTGAGCTTTGGACACTTAGCTTATTTGTTTTTCCTTATCTCACATTGATTCTCTACATCTTGTATAAAATACACATTGTGAAA
>VYZR01086677.1:0-10621 GCA_013400675.1 Oxylabes madagascariensis
AAAAAAAAAAAAGTAGCCAAACTGGGAGACAAAGTCCCTGCTCCAATCCTCTACTCCTTTCCGGCTTTATTAAGCCACCTTGACAGGACCAAAAAGAGACTCAAAAGACAGAAGCTGCCTGGGACCTTGTTGGGAAGGGCTGCCTCTGGAGGCCTTTCCTCCTTCCAGCTGCAGCTTATCCTGGGGAGAAACCTTCAGGCTTAACCTTCAGGGGCCTCCTCCTGGTAGTCACCTCCCACTGAAGCTGTTTTGGTCAGAGCCCTTCTCTTTCCTCACCTGGTTGTGGCAGGAAAGTTCAAGGTGTCCGGGCAGCAGGAAGCTCCCTTGCTCCACCCTCTGCCCAGCACAGCGGCTCCCTGAGCTCATCGAGGATTTGCTGCACCAGATCTGCCAGCGACAGCGACCTGCTCTGTGTGGACACTCGGGTGGCAGTGGGACCCTCGGCATGAAGCACCTCTCCTGTGAGCCCTGGACAGCCCTCGCTGTGCTCCTCATCGCCGCTGCCCTCTGGGATTCCTGCTCGGCAGGTATTTCTCTTATGCTCCAGTTTTGATACCCTGCCCTTTCCCCCCACTCCTGTCAATACCTACATGTATTGCCCAGCAACAGCAATTTGTTCTTTTAAAATGAGGGGGCACTCCTTGCTTCACCTAAAAAGTATAAGGAGCTGGAATTAATTAATGAGAATTACTGGACATGACTGATCACAGCATCATTGTAAAGGGATGTTCTTTTGCCAGCAATTTACAGAGCCACTGTAAATGTGACTGAGTTGCAGCTTGCTCCACTGAATGGCAAGGAGACAGGAACCACAGTTACTTGGCCTTCTCCTGCTTGCTGAGGCAAAGGACCACCTGCAATACCAGCCATTAGGATCACCGTAGTCTGATTTAGCTTTCATTACAAGCTTTTTGCAGAAAACGTGACTTTGGTGCCACCTTAACTGTAGAAGTTGCCTGAAACCAAAATGTAAATGAAACCTGTGAGCTGCTCCTTTCCCACCAGGCTACTGCCTGCATTTGTATATCAGCGCCAGATGGGACCTGTCAGCTTTTTAAAGATGGCTGGCTTTGACAGCTTGTTCTTTGGACTGCAAGATCTATAAACACAAACCGGCACTTGGCATTCTGCAGTATTTCCTTCCACAGGTCATACGCAGGTTTTAATGATTGTTCCCAGTGCTTCCGTGAGGTACTTATTAACTGAAAAACAAATTATGGGCTTGGGCAAGGTCATTCTGCAAATCCTATGAGAGTCAGACAGAAGAATGGGAATACTCAGACCCTTCCCTGAAGCAGGTTGCCCAGGGGCCCACTCTGAGCATGGCAGAGGCCACAGGGAAAGCTCTGGTATTGCTGATGGTGAGTCAGCTCAAAACAGAGCTGGGAAACAGCAGGTGACCCCACGGGGAACATGTCTCACAGGACAACCTCAATTTACTTGCTGTTACTTGGAAAACACCAAACTCAAAGCAAATCTTTGGTCAAATGTCTCATTCTGTTTTGTTTTCCTCAGCTGAAACTAAACCTGAGCTATTATTTTGCAGTTTTTGGTGAAATCAAGCTGGACTCGATTTTCTCTATTACATTCCAAATTACCAGCTCAGAGTGATGGCTTGACTGGGAATAGTTCTCTCATAGCTTCTGCCTGGTCTGTGGACCAGCAGCACATTAGAGCTTCTCCATGCAGCAGGAGTCCTCACTACTGGAGCCTCCCCAGGCCATTTTTCATCCATTTGTGCAGGGGACACTCTACCTGGCTGAATTTGAACTGTGCTGCTCATGGCAGCACAGGAAGAGGTGTTTCTCTGACTCCCTTTCTTCTGCAGCAGGGGACAGACAGGGGCTGATGCACAGGCACCAGTGCAGCTTGTGCTTTTACCCCTGCAGGCATCCTGCAGCTGTCCTGGTTTGATCCCGCAGTGCTGCAGAGAGCACGCTGAGGCTGAGAGGCAAGGCAGTATTAGGAGGACTAAGGAGGGTTTGGCCTGTGACACCAAGTGCAGATTTGGAGAGCGGGACACCAGTCACAGAGTTGTGTCAGAGCGTGCATGTGTGTGTGTGCTGATTCTGGGCAGGAAGCAGGATAAAGAGCCAAAAACCTTCATCAAAGCTTCAGGCCTCTCCCTCGTTAGTTATTTCTGGATGTTGTATTTTCCAGCCTGAGCTGGTTACCATGCTCCACCGTATGGGTCCAGCCAGAGCAGTTTCAGGTGCTCTGACCCGCAGCAAAGCCAATGCTCTCAACTGGGGCCTTGTCAGGCCTGCTGAGGCTCAGCAAAGGTGGGCTCAGCCCTCAGCTCTGCCCTGTACACCTGCGATTTTTCTAAGGGCAAAAGGAGGCAGAGGTACAGCCGGATGGCCTTGGATTTCTCCATGCCACTGAATGGTGTCTCCCACTTCCATGCTTGCTTGTTCTGCCCCTGTAGCCTGGGCAGCAACCGTGGCTAATTTGAGCTCCAAGAGAACGGCTCAGCCAGGGTCACACCAAGGCAGAGGTGCAGTGATTCACCGGCTCCTAAGGGATGCTGCTAGAGCAAGTCTCTGGAGCCGGTGTTAAAAGTGGTGGGATGAGGAAGTATATCCTAATTCAGCAATGTTTAGGGGCAGGAACTTACTTTCTTCAAGTAAGAGTACTTTCTTCCCTTCTACACTCCTCTGAAGGCCAATGGCTTTCAGATTTTCCTGCTTGATGACAAACATCACTTTTCTAATCCAACTTACCTTTTCGCCTGTGTTTTCCTTCTGGCAGCAGCTGAAGACATCTCCAATGTTTCCACGACTGAGTATGAACCACCATGTCTTAGTAAGTTCATAAATCATTACTACCTCTTAAAGTTAGGTGATGAGTCTACACAGTGACTGAGAGGCTGTCCTGGAAAGGGACTTATCTCTTTCCAGGTCTTCCATTGTGGGCCAACTTCTAGGATGCATTTCTAAGACTCCTCCACCGTCATGGTATGATATCTTAGGTGACATTGTGACAGACTTCTAGCTTTGAACAGAGTAATTGATAGCTAATTTGTGTCCTAAATCTCCCTGCCAGACTGCCTGCCTGTAGGCATTATACAGGTTCCCAAGCGCGCCTCTTTCCCCTGCCCTACCAGGTCTTTCCCAAACAGCCAGCCCCAAACAGCCTGAGATCCCGCCACTACTCCAGAGTCATCCACCAGGTTAAGAGCCAGGCTTAGGGGAAAGATGCCAAGGCACAGTGATTGGGCAGAAGTCATCTGTCTTCTCTAGTAAAGGAAACCTGTCGTGTACTTGGCCTCCCGTGAGGTCACTTCATTTCTCCTCCATCAGACGTGAACTTCTGCAGGCAAGCGGCCACGTGCTGCCCTTCGGGCATGGATGACTACGGGTGGATCGCAGCGGCCGTCGGCTGGAGCCTCTGGTTTCTGACCCTCATCCTGCTCTGCATGGACAAGATCATGAAACTCCGGCCTGATGAACCCAAATACTTGGTGGCCTGAAGCAGAGCAAGCCAGCAAGCGGCAGCACTGGGAAGCAGTAAGGCGCAGGCAGACTGACAAAGCATTTCAAACACTTCCTAAGAAACAAAAGAGAGAGGGAAAGCAACCTTCAGCCAAAAAAGGCCAGATCTAAGCAGGGCAGCTGCCGAGGCTTCACCCTCTCTGGCAGGCTGAAGCGGCCAGCCAAGGTGTGGAGTGGGCAAGTCCCTGCAAGCCACCACATATGTGCCACAGTGCAAAAACCCCCACTTTCCCCTGAGCCTTCTGGTGCTTGCTGTGATCACAGCAGCAGGAGGAGAGGCTGAGGGACCACTTACCAGCATATAGCACGTGGCCTCGAGACAACCTGGTGCACGACCTTTGGGTTTGACACAGAAAGTGGGCAAATAAAGCTATTTTCTGGAGCATCAACATTATCAGAGCCAGTACTAAGCTGTAGGCCAGGTTACATCAGTAATTCATTGCCTTTACCAAGTCCTTCTCACTCACTAACCTGCGATATTTTAAAGTCTATTAACTGATACATGGGAAGTCCTTCTTACGGAAATGTAGGGATTGTTTGGGCTGGTTTGAAAGTAAAACTGATTTTCCCAGAGCCATTTAGATGTGAACCGTGTTGCAGGAATCGAATGTTGGTTGTATTTATTCAGCTTCCGCCTGCCTGAGAAACTAAGCCAAGCTGAAGTGTGGCAAGCACAAGCGTATCCAATTCATGCACAAAACTGTTCCTATTTATATGAGACGATAATAAACATTCTTACTGATTGAAAGACCCTCACTGACTGGTTTATATGGATAAAACTTATATTGGCAAGGAATTACTCAATCCAAATTGTTAGAAACAGGATTCTAGGAAGACATATTCATGCAGGAGGGTTTGCCTCACTGCAGTCAAACTCTGATTCGGTGCAGTTGCAGATTTATTGTGATTAAAACAATAAATCAGAATTAAACTTAGACCTAGACCTACACAAGGTTAGCAAACCTGCTAGAGATAACTGAAACGAAATATAAAAAGTTACCTTTAAATTTAAATAGCACCATTGGAGATCTTTATCTGCTGGAAATAATTATGCTCTCCCATTAGCTCATCAGTAAGTAACTTCATGAGCGAGAAAATACACAAATCAGTCTGAGACTCTTCTAATTGATATTGGCACAATTAACACTCTGATCAGGACAATTTGGCCACTTCAAAGTGATGGGCAGTTGCCCCTTATCAATCAGCCCCCATCAAGAGGAACAGAGACAAGTTAGACACTGAGGAAAGAAAATACATCCTTCCCTATCACTACTATCACTTAAGACAAAAAGTCTTCAAGGTGAAATGCTGAACAGAGATGCTCATGTCAGGAAAGTAAGTTTTGAAAGGGAGGGGCTTAATTCTCAACATTTCAATATACAGCAATTAAAACAAAAGTAATTTTCACACAAAATATCTCAATGTTGGAGACACTCCTTTCCACAGAAACCCCAACAACCAAACAAAACAACAGAGTCCCTCTCATTTATGTACAAATTTACAGAAACAAAAGCCTCTCACTCAACACCAAAATGTAAAGATGTTAATGTTAAACCACTGCAATCACTCATGTGCTACAAATCTTCTACCTATATACATAATTTTTCCCCTGTTCTATTAGTTTTAGTAACAGAAAATGTTCAGTGGTTTGAAAGCAATGTGAAAGATCCTGGGAAAAAAATCTCCATTTACTGCCTCTTCATGTCTGCCTTCTGCAGATCTCTTCCTACAGTTCTCTAGACTTATGGGCATTTTTGTCTCAGTTGGGAACACCGAAGTGCCTGCTGGATATGGCACTGCTCTTCATCTTTGAGGGATATGTTTCATAGCTTTTGCATGTCTTTGAGTTTTCAGCATGTGATGCAAGTTCTAGATGTCCTATGAAAGCGACAGCCACAAAAAGCTTCCTAACAACTGGGCAACTGTGAGACTTCCTAAAGTCTGCCTTTAGAAGCACAGCTTGTCCATTCTTCACTCTCTCTGAAATAGTGCAGCTACCTTCAAGCATTGTAGCAGACTTAAACCTCAGGTTTTGCTTTTTGCCGTTTCCTTTGAGGATTCCCAGCTCAGCCAAATGGGGGAGAAAAGGAATAAAAACCCCATGTTTTGTCATATAATGTAGTGCCCTCAAGGATTTTGTGTGCCTGTGTTCAAAGGGGATACCCCAAGACTCCACAAAATCAGGTATAAAAATGGAGTACCTTACAGATAATATCTGCTGTGAAATGTATACTTTTCCTCATCAGTGACCTGTAAACCTCTGATCTAATACGACAGGGTTGTTTCTTACTGCATCACCTGCTCTGACATCTGACATTGTCAGGTTTGATCTACAGCTCCTTCTTCTCGTCATTTGATGGAGTCACTTAGAAAAACTTCGTCCTGTAATGAATCTCATGAAGGCATTACTGTTCCTATTTGTATCTGGGATCCCTAAACAAGGTGGCAGTGTTCCACAGGCTCCAAGGCTATCAATGTAAACATCTTGTCTGTTTCTATATAATACAGGGCAAACCCCCCAAGTACTATTTTAAAGGGACTCTCTGAGGTACACACTATGTACTGTACTGATCCTATGGGCAATCACAAGTACAATGCAAAATGACCCACTCTGCAAAAGAAGGAGAAAAGCCCTAATGGTGTTGTCAGTGTTCCAGGGGCTTGTCCAGCTACAGAAAGCACTGAATTAAAAATGTGCTTCTGAAAGACTTGAGAAATGATATAAAGACAGAAATTAGTAGGCAGAAATGGATTATACATACCTGATATCTAAAAGGTAAAGATTATCTGTAGTCTGCTGTTATATTTTCTGGAATAATTTTAGCCAGGGAACACATGGGAGCTCAGGTTGTGGGTTATAACCCCTCATTTAAGAGCAATTGAGTCACAGTTGAAGGCTGTGGTCTGGTTTTGATGCACAAATTAAATATATATGACTGTATAGTACAATGCCTTATAAAAGTGGTCCATGAGCAGAGTTGCAGACTGATGTTCTCATTTATTGTGCATTATTTCATGCTCTTAATAATGCCACTCACAATTTAATTCCTCTAATTGTAGATCCCAACTAGCGCAACACTGTCCAACCCCTGCTGACTTCAAGGGAGCTACACAAACAGCCAGCATATGCCTTATTTTGTTCTTTGGGGTTTTTTTACTGTAATTCAGGAAGCCTGTAATTCTTGTTCCCACAGGAAACCTTGGAGGCAAAGCATAACCACTGATTTATCAGCATGCATAAATCATTTTTGTGTTAAACCTGGGTGCCCCATCAGACTGCTACATACAACCTCATGGCACTGAGCTGGTGTAGGCATTTGCACATCTCCAAACATGTAAAAAATAGGGCGATAGCTCCAAATTATGACGGAAACGTTAAGTGTCCAGTCATTCATAGTTATTGTCTGTCCAGGACCAAAAAGTTCCTCAGTAGAATGAGATGGATAAAAAACAATCTATTCCAGCTCTTATGATTTAGTACAAAGAAAAAAAAACCAAAAAATTTGTTGAAACCTGGATGGCTGGAAAAAAAAAAGGTGACTAAAATTCACAAGTTTGAACCTCAGCACTACTGACCACATCAGCAGAGTTCTTCCTGTTTTCTGCACTAAGTTTCTGAATCTCAGGCATGAAGACATGTAGTGCCTGGAAACTGAAGGGAGATACAGATGGCACCTGGGAAAACTGCTTGTCTGCAAGTATTTCAGACAAACAGCATTGGGGACTTGTAACTGAGCAGCACTTTTAATAACAAAGGAGAAAAACAGCAACAGCAGCACAGCATTGCAAGGTAACTGCTTTAATTTGCCTGGAGACAGTATCAATCACATCCAACTAGTGATTTTTAAAAATTTCTTAATTCAAGACTAAATGAATTGGTACTTGATGCATGACTCTTCATCTTTTCAGATACCACTGCTCTGGTAATGACTCACATTACTCACTGACTTGATCCTTGGGGTTTTAGTGAATGAGCTACATATTAAGCAATTGCACTTTACAATGATTACACTTTGCCAAATCACTAGAGGGATGAAAACTGGCAAGCATCTGGGCTCCCTATACACACGAAACACCCAGACAAGACAGAGGTTAAATTCATAAGAAAAGGTGCTCTGTACTGGGACTCTGTAGGAATTTTGATAAAGTCATTACAAAAACTAGGATTTCAAAAACTTATTGTCATTAATTACTGCCAAGGAATGGAATATAGGCATTCTTGGGAAGCAACCACCCTCTCTTATCCTTACACTCCAGATTCTGCTTATTTTGTGGCATCCGTGGTACCAGTTATCTGTTGTGGAATTCAAAGCTCACTGCAGGTTTCTGTCTCAGAATCAAACATGTTCAGTGAGCTAATTTCCAACTCCTGGTTTGCAGTAACCATCCAGAAATAAACCATGACATAAACAATGCAGTATTGTCTCCCAAGTCTGCAAAGTGCTTGGAAAAACACCAGCTCTAAGAAACTTGGGACTTTTCCAGTCCAATTTCACAGTATGACCTTGACAGCAAGACTCCTGGAGCAAAAATTGAAGTACTTCTTCAGGTTTTCCACAGCTCTGTCTGCTTTGTCAAAATGGGAGAAAGGGAGACCCCTGCAAAGCCCCACCTCTACTAGACTGTTCCCCCTTCATGGCACTCCAACATATTGTGTATACAAGTCAGATCGGTTCAAAAATATGCAAGTTCTAATGCAGCAACCCTCTGGGCTCAAATAGATGAAGAAAGGATGGTGCTTTAGCTGGGCAATACTAACATCCTATACAGACATGACAATGTTAGGTAAGAGAGGTTACCTCCTCCTCAAGAAGAGTAAATAATGCTCATTGGCATTAGTGTTAAGTGCTCTTTCAGCTGCAGGAAAGGGCACTCTCTTCTCCCTGGCAGAGAAGGATTATTGTAGGCCACGTTGTGCCAGTGATGCTGTCTGCTGGAAGTGACAAAAAACTTCTCATAACTTCACTGCAGTTCTACTCTGCAAAGCAAGAACATAGTTTCCAGCACCCCAGCAAATCTTCTTCCACACAGCAGTGAAGTGCAGGAGGATGAAGCAGTAATGAAAATACATGGTTGCACATCTACAAATCTTCTAAACAGGAGATTCCTGTGCCACCATCAAGCCTAAAGACAGAAATAATTGTCAGGATCAAAATCATCCATGGAAATGCTTGACTGGGAGTGATCCAAGCAAAATACAAAGCAACTTACCTGAAACCATTTTATCCATGGACACAAATCCAGCAATCAGTTCAGAAGTTTGTGGATGCTCAGATCACCTGTACTGCACTGAATTTGAACTATTTCATATTTGGTGACTATGCTGAATTACTACTAACAGTGGCTAATCCACAACTCTTTCTCCTATTTCCTCAAGTTCAAGGATAAAAGCTTTCTGCTTTTTCATCATCACATACTTTTTAAATTTTTATTTCTTTAGTCAAGTTTCTTTCAGATCTGTGTTTCAGGACCAAAAGAGCACTGTGTATTGCCAAATATGACACAGCATTAATTCTCCTTGAATACAAAAAAAGTTGTTCCTGAAACACAAACAATATGCAGCTACTGCTTTTAAATCATTCACAGCACTAAAACCTTCCAACAGCCTGGATGAGGAAATCAACTTCCAAGAAGCCTTGGGATGGAAATATTTGAGAAGTTTTCCTGGGAACACTACAGAGCTCTTAAGAAGTGTGTACATTTAAATGTATCTGGAAATGCAAACCAGTAGTTTTCATCTTTCAACTCTTTAGTTCTCATTTCAATTCACCTGCTCTACACGTGGCAGTAAGAGGATTTCTGCAAGTGATCCTGAAACCACCATGTCAGGGATCCAAGGAGGTTTAGCATTTGTTTCAAAAGATTCTTTGGAGCATTTTGTTCAAGTGTGCCAATACTTTATTCCAGTTTAGATGTAACAGCCTAAACGCAAACTTCCAGTTATGGAGTAAGAATTACTCAAAACTAAACAGCAGTGGCCATTACAAAGGAAAAAAACTATTTAATATGTAAAAGGTACCAAGAAAAAGTAACACAAAACATTCCATCTCTACAAACTATGAAGTGCAAAGAAATGTGTATTTTCCTGATACTAATGTAATTTCTTTTTTGATCTATCAGTCTTCAGTGGGATTCACGGGACTGCAGCCCTACTCCAGAAAAGTCTCTTTAAAAAGGCAGTGCAACTCCATGGGATTGTTGCTTCTCAAGTTTCTTACACCGTGTGAACAGACTCACCCTGGGACTTGTACGTCAAAGCTAGAACATCTTACCAAGTACATCCCAAACTGCACTAAACAATCTGCAGGATGAATTCTTCCAAAGCATACACATGACTACATGGTTTTCAGTGGAAGTCATGCAGATGCAGCCAGGGGCAACATGCAGAGCAATGTTTGGATCTGAACTGCCAATCCTGTATCACAAGCTGAGTGTGCTCTGCCCTCACTGAAACATGTCTACTGGTGATAGCAGAATACATCTCCATCCTCCACTTCCAAATAAAATCTAACAGGAAGAGAAAAACATACCCCCTACAAAAGGGAACTGGATTTTTATTTCCACATTTAAGGGATTCAAAGCTGCTGCTTGTCTCTAGGCACATCTAAACAGTTCTGGAGAAACTCTACAGCCATGGTGAACTGCTTTCGGGAGTCTCACTGATGAAAGATGTTCCTCACCCACACACAGCAGCACTGCAAGTGCTGAAGGACTGCAAAGATGGGCTGTCATGGACTCTGCTTGAGTGGGGCCAGGGGGAATCCCTAAGATTTCTTCTTTCTTTACAGAGCACTGTCACAGGTGGTCCTGGAGACTTGGTTGCTGCACTCTGCCTTCTGACAAACAGATGTCATCCTTTTTCTTTTTAATCAATTTCCAGTTTTTGGTCCACATTCAAAACACAACAAACTGGTGCTATTTTTTAAAAAAATCCATTTAGTTCTCTGCATCTGCAATAATATGGCCCACAACACATCCCCACCTTAAAGGCACAAATGTTCTTCATCCTCCCACTTCAAAGCTCTTGGCCAAAACAGGGAATTTTCAAGGACTGGCACCTGTCTACAAGGAACTGCCAGTAAAGGCACAGAACAGAAAACGCACATTTCTTCCTTGAGCTAAAAACT
>VYZR01086677.1:20885-36511 GCA_013400675.1 Oxylabes madagascariensis
CAGCAGATTCAGACCACAGCCATCACAAGTCAGTGAGCACTACCTTTCTCTGGGGACAAGTCTTAAGGAGTAGCAGAGGGAGCAGCCTGATGGGGGAAGAAAGGACAGCAAGGTCAGCTAGAAGAGGATTTTGGAGCGAGGGGAAGACATTACAAAGCAGAGCCTGTGAAGGATATGGGAGACCTAGAGCGACAGTGGCAGCAGTGTGCAGGGAACACAAAAATGCATGGGAGCAAGTTCCTTAACAACTCTCACAATACAAATGAATAAAAGTTAAGCCATTTTGCATAAAGTAGAATTAATAACAGATTCTGAGTCTCTTGTGCAGCTCACGTACAGCACTCCTCCTTTAAAAAATTAATTTTGGGAGGCAGATTAAGGGGAAAAGAGGCTTTAATAGAAGACCGATAGGTAAAGGTTTTCCAAGTAACATCCTGTCTTACTTCTTATAAAAGAGAGGTGATTTCAGTATCAGAAAGGAATGAATGCGTCTCTTTATTTTCAGAATTATTCATTTGGCAGTGAAACCTGAAACTAATTTGTATGTGCAGTCTAGAGTTGGCAAACCTGACAAGTATTCCGTGGGTTTATAGAGAAGAGATGACATAAAAGAAATTTAAAAGGAAACATTCCTTGATACATGAGTCTTAAGAGCAACCTAAATTATGTTCAGGTCACTTTCACATTGACATGTACTATGTGATTCAGCTCCTACCTCACACTGCCCTAAATTACCTGCATAAGAATGATTTCTTAAGGGGAGTTAGGCAGTCTGATGACCACAGTGGCTGTTTCTTACACTAAGTTTACCAAGGTTTTCTTAAGTATCTCAGAAAAAGAAAAGGGTGTGTTTCTGTGATTTCACATATAGCATCAGAATTGAACAGGCCTGTAAAATTTCAATACCACATTGCTTAAGAAACCTAACCTCTATTAACCTACAAGAGCAAAAAAACAGAATCAAAAAGGCTGAAATAATTTTTGCTGGTTTTTTTAAAGTTCTTTACTAACAGAAACACACAAAGATATATTATATATGCAAAAATATTAGTTCTATACAATATCTATACATTTATATTTTTATCTAGAAACTTCTGTATAATTAACAGCAATATGAAACAATTGACAAAAATATTGAATTGAAAAACTGAATCTTCCTTCTTAAGGATTGAAGATTTATGAGATGAAAGTGTAAATTTGTAATCTCCATTTAATACCTGTTGAACTCTGGCCAATTTCAACTGAGCAAGATGTATAAATATATACATGGATATACCTGTGTATATGTGTATGTGTGAACAGATACATAAAATTCAAAAAACCAGATAGCTAATCAGACATAACCTGATTATAACCTTATTTGTCATCACTGAATCTACTTCTGAGTGGCAAAAAGGTCAAGTTAGGCTATGCTCTGCTGGATCTCTTAGCCAGCATGTATCACACAGCGCCTATCTTGGGGGCTTGAGAGACAACTAAGTTTGGTGAGATTTTTTAGAGACACTAGAGTGGGCAGCTGAGTAGAAAAATAGAGTGAAAGGGTAGGAGTACCTTTGGGGAAACACTGGAAATCTGGAAGAAGGCTTGGGAGAACAGTGGAAAGCTACAGGGGACTGTAGATGGGTAGGAGGTGATGCCAGGTGGTGGAGGAAGGTGGAGGTATGCAAGACACTGAACCCATCTGTAAGAAGCCAGGCTTCATTTGTTCTGCTGCTCAGATGAGCACTTGCTCCGGATTGTATTTTGTGTCAGCTAAGGAAATGCTGTCATTCTCCTGGTTGCCCCGGGTCTTCTGTATGGAGAATTAAGGTGAACTGATGGTATCCTGCACACTGGCTTAGGGCCGGGAGGTACAGGTGAGAGGTCATATTCCAGCAGAAAATCAGGTATTGAGTTCAGGAATAAAGGAGTGAGGATACTGTGAGGAAAAGCGCTATTGCAGGAAGACAAATGCAGATCCCTCTCCAGTTTGTGGGCAAGAAGAATGCTCTAGATTTCAGTCTTCCTAAATGCAGAGTTTAATTTTAGAAATTTGCTCAGAATGAGGAAACAGTAAGATAAGGTTTGCATAGGATCAGTTGAATAGTGCAGCATAAGGAACATGACCGTCATTAAGTAAAGCCTCATTGCCAAAACAGGAAAGACAAATTTAGAGCTCTGTCCTAGTGAAAAAGTCCAAACTGTGAAGGTAACTATTTAACTACAGAAAGCTACAAGACCAAGGGTTGTTTTTTTTTTCAATGGGAAAATTCCTTAAAAAAAAAAAAAAAAAAAAAAAAAAAAAAAAAAAAAAAAAAAAAAAAAAAAAAAAACCAAAAAAAACCAAAAAAACCAAAAACAAGCTTACAGGAAAAAGGAAGTTCAGGCAATATGTGAGCTCTCCTACAAGTGGATGGCACCAAATTCAAATAAGTTTTAGTTCATGATCTCCTCCTTTTGCCCGTTTTTTTAATAACGAACTGAAAAAAAATCACATTGCAGTAACATATGAACTCCAGCAACCAGTGAGCAAAACGTTCTGTCAAAACCGAGGAAATCTTTAAACTGAGATGAACCAAAAGAAAAACAGCCTCATTTAAATGACCTGAACAGGAACACGCCCACAGGTCTATAAAAGCCATCCTCAGAAAAGAGAGACAAATGTAAAGACAGGTCAATAAATGGTAACCCAGAGATGTCTCTGAAAATGAAACTCAAGACACTAAGATCTCTCATGCAAGTGCTCTTTTTGATGTAAACTGAAATTATGATCTTGCATTCAAATGCCACAGTTTCAAGCACAAAAAGCACATTAAATTAGGGAAATAGATCTCTTGGCTTTGACAGTTGAAGTTTTGAATCGTATCAAATAGTGCACCCAGTTCTCAAAAACCTTATGCTGCTCCTCTTGAGTTTATTTGGAGTGGAGGCAGCTCAATTTCACCAAAATCTAAGATAAGCCCATCTTGTTGCGTTTCTTTTCTGCAAAGCTATGTCATGATCATGCAATACTGCAAAGCAACTTCAAGAAGTGTGAACACACACTTCCTAAATATGCAAAAGGAGGAGATCCTGCCTTCTTTCCTCAAGGAAGAAACCAGAAAAAGATAGTTTCAACTAAGAAGCAAAAGAAAAGGCATAAAGTTGTCACTCTCAAGAGTACTGCAATAAACCTGTCGCAGGTCAGTCCACTCCAGGATGCAAGTACATCAAAGAGGGACTGGTATCAGGCAAGTCTCTCTCCTGGCAAGGCCATATACTATCTTCAACCTCACACATCTGGTTGAATCAAAAATGTCAACCTCTAGAAGCACTGCTGACCAAACCATGAAATCACCATGGCTGCCTGGGCAACACAGGTGAACGAGTACATATTCATTTACCACATCCTGCTGACTTAGGTCAGGAAAGTAACTTGTTTAGAAACATCTCTAATGTTATGTGCAAGCATGTACCTTTTTCTGTTGCCCTGACTCCTGCTGTTGGCACTGATACAGAGGATAAAAGAACTTTATGCATACAAAATAGGATGGCAGCCCTGGGACAATTTAATTCAATGTTTTCTAATGACAATGATCTCAAAATACAGAGGTGTATTTCAAAGAAGGAATGGAAAGCAGTATCCACCTCTGCTGGAGCTCAGAAGCAGAATGGATGAACTGCAATTAATGGGTGAAGGCCTCAAGTGAAGAAAAAAAGGGTTAGGGTAAAATGAGAGAAAGCATTTAGAGAAGCAAAGGTGAAAGAACAGCAAGCAGAAGTCAGAAGAGCTAACGAGGGTTCGAAGAGCAAAGCAAAGAATGTCAGAGAAGCAACTAAAAGTATTCCAGGGGGAAAAAAGTTCCAAACAGTAATGCAAGAAAAAAATACCCAAGCATATCACTACTTTGGAAACGATGCAAATGTGTAACAGTACTCACTGCATCTCGCCTAGCACATTCATCCTCTCCACGATACTGGGGCCACCCTGGCCCCCCCGGCTGGCCATGCCCTGCTCTGCCTGAGGGGATCTCCACTGGTTGACCTCCGATCCTGCTAGCAATTCCCACCTGAGTGAGGTGCTGTATCTGAGAACCTTAAAAGCAAATATTGGTTTTTTTTCATCTTTATACACATTCAAGTTTGCAGGGCAGACACATGATAACATAAAACTTTTTTGGAAGCAGGAGACAAGAAGAAAATGGAGCTCTGTTTCTGTGCAATTAATAAAAATCAGCAGAAAGAAGGCTGTCAGTGTGGAATAAAGACAGAAATGTTATGTGCATTTCGTGCAGTTCATGTGAGTGCGATGCATTTCATGGCATTGCACTGAAAGAAGAGGTTGAGATACATGCATTTCTGACATGGGCTACTCTTCATTCCAAAAACATGAACAGCCCTTTCCAAACTGTGCTTACTGAAAGCTCTGGCAATGCTTTCATGTCAATTACTCAGCAGCAAAGAGAAGACATTTGCTCCTGTGGCACACCTCACTTGCATCACACTGGCAAGCAAGGCCCTAACTCTGCAGACTGCCTCCTGTTCCACGGCTCTGAAGAATAAAATACACAACTATGTAAGAGTGTGTTTCTCTCAGCTTCGCTTTGTGGTTAAATATTAAACGATGCTGTCCTTAACTAAGGAGAAGGTCAGAACACACTGTATCTCCTTCCAGCCTGAAAGCCAACCTCCTCCTTTCTCTTTTTCCTTCCCTTCCCTCCCTCCTGCTGCTTTCAAACATATGCAAGGATAGTTGCCACCATTAACTGCAAGAGATTTGTAACAACATGCCAGCTTTCCTTCTTCATTAATTTTCTCCCACAGGGAAATGTCATTTATATTTTTATTCTTAAAATTACTAATAATACTTTATTATTCATTAGAAATGAAACACATTTAACCCAGAGATAACATAAAACTGTGTGTATGTACAAAAGGGGAGGAAAAGACAAAAACAACAGTGTGATTTACGTGATGGACAGTTAGATCACTTTCCTGTTTTCTCTCAAAACCCCCCAGTATTTGAGAAGTTCAATATTTACACGTAATTATACTGAGGGACAGAAACTAAATATGTAAAGTACCTCCAAACTTTAAAGCAGAATACATATGAACATTTAGACAATAGTGTGAATCAGAGAATAAAACAACCATCACTAAAGCTGTAATAGTTACTACATACCTACTATTCTCATTCATTTAACACAGGGAGATGAGAGCAACTATCAAAACTGGGTTTCTGACATAAATATATGACCATATTTCCAGTCTTTTTCAAGGAAGGAAATATTTATCTGGGAGAAAATTAACTGTAATATTTGCGTAGCAATACAATATTTTATTCTTAGACGTGTTCACTGCTTAGCTGCTATGTGATGTTACCATCTTATTCATGATAGCATTGGTGACTGCTACAAAAATTACCTCGACCACATCAGGGAAGATGATTTCATTTGAGACAGCAGAAATAGATAATTCAATCTAAAACTAAGAGATACTGCTTTAATGCATACAATTCTACAAAGAGAAAAAAGAAACACAGAGGTAGAGAAGTAGTAAAAAATTTTGCTATTTAGCATGCTGATTTGGGATGCATCAATTAGTTCATTTAGCACAAAAGAAGGAGCTCAAAATGGAAAGTTAGCACACATTGTAATCTCTAGAACAAGTAATTTTTCATTCTTAAAGAATGGGGTTTTGTGAAAATATGCTTTGTGACAACCAGTGCTTGTAAGATACTAAAAAGGGGCAAAGCACTTCCTTTTTCTGCAAGGTCCTATGAAAAGTAGTTAACCTCACTTTGTGATCATTTTTTTTTTTCGGGCATTGAGGACAAGAACCACGTATCACATGGAGCAGTTGAAAGAGAATGACGTCTTAATGGTGACCTTGGCATAAGAACAGAGACAGAAAAGGATCAGTTATTTTTCTGCGTATTCAACTTAAGTGAAGTGTACCTGCAGTGCTTCCAACTGGTCGTGGCCGTGCCACTGATGGCATTTCCTCTGAGTACATCCCTCTGGAGGAATACTGAACCTCAGGGGGCGGCTGCTCTCCGTGCAGTAACTCTGCAGGCTGAAGAAAACCTGGCCCAAAGTTCTGCCTGTGGAAAAGGACTCAAGATTAAAATAAGTGAAATCCCTAATTAGAAACAATAACGTAGGCGTGCCTCATACAGTAGTTCTTTATGCCTTTTAATGTAATCGTAACCTTCAATGTTGAGGAAAATATTTACATCTGAGGAATATGTTTTAACAAAATTTTACACTAGTGTTCTTCACATGTTGCAGTCTCCTCAATGCAGAGAAAAAAGTTCACAGATCTTGAGATCTTGTTTTCCCCTTGGGGGAAAAAGTATATTAAATGAAAAAAACCCGGAAAGTAAGACTTCAGCAGTGATGTAGCTGCTTACCTCAGCAACAAAGCTGACTCTATCCAAAGAGTTTCTAGGCACACACTTTTGGTCTAAACCAAAACATAAATTGCATTACATGTGTATTTTGTGAACAACTATTACTTCATGAAGCATTCTGATAATTTTTCAGGAAGTTGTCAGAACTGTGCTCTTTAGGATTTGTGAAATGACTCAAAGCTGTCATTAGCACATATAAAGAAATGCAATGTATACAGAAATTAATGTTTCCTATCAATCAGGCTGGTGCTGGTAGTCACTGTTATATAGTTACTAAAAAGAGTTAACAACAGAAACTGTAATCCATCTAACTTCATTAATTGTGTGAGTGTGAATGAAGCAAAGTGAGACAAGCAGCCAAACCCAGGCAGATGGAACTACACAAAGTGAGGGCTAGGGATGAGTTTTCCATGTCTTTTACAACAACGGCATCTTAGCCCTCCTAGGCTACAGTCTGCAGTGTATTCTATTCCTCAAGATCTCAATTTTACACTTCTTTGTTTTACCACAAAATCCTGTGACTGCATCCAATTCAGACTATTCTTGATTTGTGCTTTATTTGGAAAACTACCTACCTTCATATGACAGCCAGATAGCAAAGAAAGTTGACATAATAAATTGCCTAATAAAGCACGAACAAGTAATTGTAAATAAAAGTACCAGCTATTTGGCATGCACTAAATGGAGGAGTTTTAAGGGCCTCAAGCTGTAACAATCCCATTGTGGAAGTGCTAGATTTTCACCAGTTTCCTCACGTACAATCCCCACCTGTCCACTCAGCAGATCCAGAGGAAACCATTTCCAACCACACAAGCTAGTTAAAATAAATGCTTCAATGGGTAGATAATGTTTAACAACATCACTTCTGTTATGTTAATGACTGTAATCAGTAAAGGATGTGAGCATCTGGCCCTTCATGCCTGCAGTGTCGAACTGGAATTTTGAAACTGATGAATTACTACAATTTTTTGATGTTGTCTAAATAAAGTATTTTCTCAATATTACTGCAAATGCATTATTTTTGTGCTAATTTTTCAGAGGACAGGAAGCAAATTATTTTTTGCTGATGTGTTTGCACTTGAAAAGTTCACATTTAATAAGGTTTCACCTTCTCAATCTTTTTATAATGGATACCTATAGCTTCTCTTCAAAGTCAAAGATCAACGTAAGAGTATAAAACCAGAATACAGCTCTGCATCTGTATCATACAGGCTTTCCAGTGCTCCTTCCTATTTCCAGGCTGAAACTCAGCTTTCAATTTTGGACATCCAAAAAAATCCTAAAATTATCTCTAGTTATTTAAGTCAGGAGATACCACTCCAAAAATCAATTTTACACCACTAATCCACTACAGCTCAGTGTATCTATCTCTGTTGCATGATTCAATATCCATTTTCTGGCAAAAGCTGTTCATTGTGCCTTTATGACTGCCTAGCTGTTATGTGACCTAGGTCTTTTACATTTAATTTTTTTCCCCAGGTTGGTTCCACCCCATTAAATATGCTGATGGTATTATTACAGAGAAGAGAACAGTATACTCACCCAACTATTATTCCATGCACTGGATGTTTAACCCAACGGACTATGACATTAATACATGCCATCTAATCACTATTTTTCCTTCCTCTAACTGGTGCACTGCTTCTATAAATTTGTTTATCGTTATCTTCATATTTTGATAATAACTCCCACTGCACAACCATGACAACTCCTTCCTTGTTTTCTATTGACCAAACTTTAGGAAGCTCTCTATTTTAATGAAAACTTTGAGGAATTCTTTCTCTCCAGATCAACGACTTTGCAGATTGTTAACCGAATCTGTTGACACTGGCAAAGCCAGCACTTGAACTTTTGCGGTTTTCATACATTCAGACTGCCTATGCCAAAGAATGATAAACTTTTGAACAAAAAATGGGTTGTGAAGACACTATCTTGCTCATGTGTATTAACATGGACTACAGCACTTTCATGATTAATTTATCACATTTTCCCTGAATATGTAATAGGACAACAAAGACAAAATCTCCTCAATAACAAACAACTGGTTATGCTTTACACTGGCAGTCTCAAAGCTCGTAATCTTCAAGGTAACCTAAATTACAAAGAGTACACCACATGTCATACTGTGTGCCATTTCATGTATGCTCCACTCACACTGAAACTGTCATCTCCAGCCAAGAACTAAGCAAGATGTTTAGTAACTCCTCCTCTTCTACTTGGTCTTCTCAAACTCAAGGTTGCCGAACAATAAAGGGAAGCTCTTCACAGCCATTTTACCATCAAGTTTCAAAGGCAGTGAAGACTTTGGTGAAGTCTGATAAATTACATCAATAGCTGTGGGATTTCATCTCATATGGTGAACTCTAAGAAGGTAATGAGAGAGCAGCCACAAGGCCACCATTTTACCAGCCTAGCTGCAGCAGCTTGGAGAGGGTGAGACAAGTCTCACCCCAGTGAGTACCATGACTCAAGTGTCCAACTTCACATGTGATTAAAACACACGAACCAAATGTGAAATTAACTATCACCTGGACAACTGTTTTCTCCCCTTTACACAATTCTCCCACAGCAAGGGCAGGAGAAGATGGAAAATTTATTCTTCCCCTGATTTTATTATAATAGGACTGCAAGGCAGACTTTCTGTGTGAGGGTCACTGTGCTCTGTCATTTATTCTCAACTTGGTTAAAAATAGAATGAATCTGTTAGTCATATGAAAGCTGTTGTGAGTGAGTGTTGCCCTGAGGATACAGAAACAAGATGAAAGCAAGAGTATTGGGAGAATTACATGCATCTGAGTAACTGTTTCAGGCTTTCCAAAAGCTCAGACTCAGTGGTTTACTGAATACTGGAAGGACATCTCTATAGCTGAGGGGCTAGAAACACATTTCTTTTAAACAGAGGCTTGGATTCCATACAGCATGCACATGTCATTTATGCTTCATAAACAAATAACACAGACTGGATCCGGACTCCTGTCTCATTTATACAGTACGTTGCATAATAATATACCAGTGCCAGTAAGAAATCTGGAGTAATTGCAAGGAAAATAATCAATGAAAATTTTATCAGTAAAAAGCTACCTTGATAGGAGACCTGGTGCTGCTGGCGGAGTCATTCCAAATTCCATGTATCTCTGTCAGAAGAAATAAAAAAAAACAAATTAAAATCAAAATTCGTATCTTGGGAAGTCCGTGGTCAGCCTTTTAAGTGATGAATGGCAGAGATCACTAAGCCTGTACGTAAGACTTGATGGCAGTCATAAGAACTTAAGTTTTACAAAGCAGCACAGGAAGATCTGGGAATCACTGCTATAGCGGGCTACAGTCTCTTCTGTGTGATCAGAGTCTTAATTTAAACACCTTTCAGAAATACTTTTTCTCACTTGCAGAAGATCAAGAGCTGCTCCAATGTCTACTTAGCAAAAAACCAAGCTTTGCATTTGGAAATCTCTTTTGACCTCAAACAGCATGACACTGCAGCACAGAGACCACAGGGCTCAGACTCATCAGAACTTGGGATGACCTACAAGATTATCCATGTGTTTCAGTGCTCCATCAAAAGCAAAAAATCATACACGGAAACACTGCTTCCCTATTCCTCACTTCCTGAAAGCTTTTGGATATCGTGATGAAAAATGTGGCCTATGCCAAATACATTCTTTTTTTCGTTGTCAAAATAGGAACTACCACACATATTAAAAAAAAAAAAAAAGTTTTACTCTTAGACACAGCAAGACCGACTTGTGAAAGATTCTAACCGGGAAGAACTGAAATTATCCTAAAGGAAAATTCCTATCTTCTCTTGTGGCTGAGATGGGAAAAGGGAAAAGAAACCAAACAGCTCAGAAAGCAAGTTCACCATCCTGTGATGGTCATTTCTGAATTCTCCTTGTTCCAGGAACGTTCTGTATTTGTGGTTAAGTCTTGACAGCAAGGGCAGAACAACAGTGGCCGTGGCTCAACCGATGCTAACTCCTTGTCCACAGACACCTTTAAACTGCATCACAGCTGTGCTGTTTCCTGCCCGAGCTGGCCCACGAGGCGATCCCCCTGCCCAGCAGCTGTGTACCGGCTGTCCTGCCGAGACCCCGGGCGGAGCCACGGCCGTGGAGCTGGCGGCCTGGCTGCTGGGAGCCACCAGCGCGAAGGCGTCGTCCAGCAGCGAGTGCATGGTCTGCCGCGCCTCCTCGATGGACGGCTGCGGGGGCACGTACTGCGACACCGGGTGCGGGGGCAGGCCCGGGAACTTCCCCACATCCGCCGAGGACGATGTCTGCGCTTCGGCAGGCAAGTCTGGATCGGACTGGAGGAAACAGAAGGAAAGTGAAGGGCGGCCGCAGAGAAGATCTAACCAGCTTCCAAGCCTCTGTGGGCCTTCAGTCTGAGCGACACTGCCTTTGCCAGAACCACAGCACCTCAGCACCTGCCCTTACCCTCCCCACTTTGGCATGCACGTACAACATCGGCAGCTCAAATACTTCCTTCAGTGTGATCTGAAGCACTCTGATCTCAGGTAAGGCGGCAGAGCTTTGTGCAGGAGTTACTCGGCTGCAGCAGAAATCTTGTGGTTTACAAGCACGTAACGAAGTCATGCAGAGAGCATTTCTCTACTCAGACAAAAACACAATCAGCTCTGTCTACATCTTTGACTTCTTTGCAGCTTTTGCAGTTCTAAGAAATTAATTGTCTTTAGTTTATAACTGACCACATCAGCAGTAACATTAAACAATTATCACCTCCTAGAAAAACACAGAAAGGAAGCTGTTAAGGAACTAAGTGGTTACCTGCATGGAACTTGAACTTGGGTGCATCACCTGAATGGGATTCATGTAAGTGCTTCATTGCAGCAATACCTTAGGCATGCATCATAATTACTACCTGGGATCTTACCACATGGGCTTATTGTTCATCAGTGAGAGGAAATTAAATGAGCTTTACAGCAGCAGACTTATTATCAGAGCTCATTCTTACCACTGCATGCAGACTGCAAAATCAGTCGTCAAGAGGCACAAGCCTCTACTTTATTAGGAACTTAGCATTCTGAGCAGTCTCACTGCAGATGCCAAAGGGGCTGAGCCTGCTGTGTGCCATGTCTTAATTAAACAGCTTCAGATGATAATTCATTCTACTGCAGCATGACATTAAAATCACCACACTCATGTTTGAAGGCAGAGGGAAACGGCAGAAATCGACATCATAGCCACCTGACCGCATATGCAGCCAACAGTGAAATTCTTAAAATTATTAAACCAACTTTAAAGATAAGAAATGTCCAAGGGCTTCCAATATTAGGCTTCATGAAATCTGCTTAGAAGTGGTTAAAGATGCCTAAATACTGTGTGTGACATGGATATGATTGAATAGAAGTACTCTCCAGTGTCTTTCCTTTTTTAGATGTGAAATGATATTAATTTTCAAGACATTGCACTAGAATTGTTTCAAGTTACTGTAGTACAAAGACGTGTTTCTCTATCATTAATAATTAATTCCCGCATTTGAAAGATGAGAAAATTTCTCACAAAAAGACCTGAGTCCTCCACTCTGTAAGTGCAAAGGATGAAATCTTCTGTAATATATGAATATATAACATCCAGCAAATTGGACTAGAGTGAAACTATGTTCAAGATATTGTGGAACATGTCAAGCACACTTTCATGTGCATAACACAGTGGCATTAATGAAAACAAGGCTTTGGTTCTTGGCCTCTGTAATATCAAGGAATACTCAGCAGAATTTTAATGCTTAATAATGACGGACTGTCAATGAAATCCTTATTTCGCTTTGATTTACATGCTAACTACATGACAAACTAATCATATCATATGGACCATAACCAGAAGGCCAAAAACCTGTCAATGTCACAACTGTCATCATTATCAGAACATTTCTGACATTCAAGAGACATACATACAATATATGCAGAATTATTGACTCCTGGAGGCCTTTTGTATGTCCCATCACTGTCAGTTGTGATTAACCTGTCCTTTTCAGCATCAATGGGACTCCCATTTATCTGATGGCGACGGCGCTGCTTGGGAGAACGTTTTGCACGAGAACTTAATAGGAAAAAAAAACAAAAAGCAGAGGGAGAGAGACAAAGGTAATCACATTTATTTTTGAAATTTTTCTTCTCATCCCACTCAGGGTTGAACTCCTCTGCCCATTTCTTCCAAGTCATCCTTGCCTCAGCCCCGTTTCTCTTACCTTTCCCGGTTTTCCATGCCAGTCCCATTAGGTAGTTCAAATCTCTTGCCTCAAGCTTCTCTTAATAACACTCTCACTAGCAACTCACCAAAACATCCCATTCTTCCCTTAAATTCTCTCCAGAGTCACCTCCCTCCTACATTCATCTGTCCACGTTGCCTGTGTTCCAGCTCCCCAGCCCACCGTGTGACACGTCTGCAGCCGCAGCACAGACCACACTGCCAACAAGGCTTTGTGCTTGCTACGGAGCGTTTAACCCTAGCAGGCAAACCAGCTGAGGAACCCACACCACTGGAGAAAAGCTACTTTCCATCAGTGCAGAAGCACCCCAGTGCTCCAGGAACAAAGTGCCTGTATTTGTAAGCCAGAAACAGAACCCAGGGAAAACTTTCTCTGCAAATACAAGGCCAGGAAGGCAAATCTGTGAGGCTGAGAGATGTGCCTTATAACCTTTTATGTATTTCCTCTGGGTAATCTCACTGATTTGTGAATTTGCCTTTAACATTCAGAATCTTCATGCTTTTTAGGTTGCTCAAGATTTTCCTTATTTTACATATTTCCCTCCCCCTCTCCTGCTTTCTAAAAATATTATTACTTGCTGGTTATATTACTTGCATATATATTACTTGCAGGTTTCTTTTGTAGTGCTGATATTGCAATTTTGAACCCTCTACACCACACAAGAATTAGTCAAACAAACAGCAGTGCAAAATACTAAATTGTTTTAAGACTGTTTTCATACATTTGGGCTTATTTATCAAGAATTCACTGCTGAAAACTTGTAAAAAAATAATTTGAAATCAAAACATAGTTTCATATACTGAAATAAATAAAAGTGTTTAGAACAACCCAATCCTTTTCACCCAGATAACTCAAATTCAACTAGTGATCAAAATTCTTTTAAGCTCTGACAGTTAAGAAGTACAGTTCTGATGTAGTTTGGGCACTGACTCTAAAAGAAAATTATTCATTCCATCTTTAAAATCCCTACCTCTTCCTGGGCTCTATGAAGACAGTAGGCACACTGCCTCCAGGGTCCAAGATCTTGTCAATCTGCATCTGTGCCTTGCGATATATCCTGTGCTGTTCTTTGGAGTCAACCACCACCACGTCATCCACCACTGGAAATTCATAGTGCCCTTTACGCTTGGCGCGGAGGCGAATCTTATTGCGGTGATGCTCGATCTCAGATTTATGCCTCAGGGCTGTTTGTATCTTAAGGAAGGAGAAGAACAAAAACAGAGGAATGTCTTTTCCGTTGTATATTTTTCAAACTGGATTTTGCTGCTCTTCTGTAAACCTCTCCTCCCCACCTCTCTGCTTGACCCTGCCTCCCTCCTCCAAATCTCTGAAGGACTAAAATAAGTCACACAATTTATGAACACACTTTCCTTCCTGGATATTTCGTAGTCTCCCTATTGTCTCCCCAGGTAGATGTACTATTATACACAACACGATTGCCAGCACAGCAGGTGCAATTAGAGGGAAGTGGCAGTTTGTTAACAAAAAGCAGGAGGAACACAAAAAACTCCTGCTGTCTGCCAGACATAACACTGCTCTGAAAAAAATAAGACTAACCAGTCTGCAGTTAGCTATGCTAGGCAAGCAGATAGATATTTGATGAACAGCGTTAAAATCTGCCATCCTTTCCCTTTAAGGACCTTCGTCACATAAGAAGAACTTCAAGAGCCAACTGAGCTCATAACTCAGTACCTCTGCTGTGCATGGGAGGCTGCCATATGCTATGCAGGAACACAGCAGCAACACAAGGGCCCAGATCTCCAGATGAACATGGCACTATCAGCTCTACATCATCTTGGAGGCTGTTTTCAGGCCTCTCTCCTACCCTTTTTCAAATTTCATGGAGTGCATCTCATTATCTGGGAAAAGCTGTTGTAACACCACGCTTTGTAAGTCTGGGCCTAAAACCCACTGAAATATTTCTTATCATTGGTAAGCACTTGAGCACCAGATTAGGTAGAAACAACTGCTCTCTCTGTCTGTGTCGGACTAGTTCTGGAACACATCTACATTAGCAAATTAAGAACCAAATAAAAGTTGATTTTTGTGTATTCTCTCATGAAAATCCAAAAAACCAAAAAACATATATAGGACACAAGTCAGGCTTGCTCCTTATGTTTACAGTTAAAATCAAATGTCTTCGGCCCATACAGACAGATTTCTGTTCTGCGGCTCCTCTTGCCTCTGTATCCTAGATATATATATTTGCTTCTACTCAGTAAGGTACTGAGAAACACAGATTCTTAACAAAGTTCAGTTACAGGTTTGACTAACCTTCTGCTCTGAATTATGAAAAAATGTCATCTTACACCCAATACAAAACCAGGATGCAGGTAGCTGCTACTTTCAGGCCAGTGTACAATGTGGTTTTACAGTGCATCACCTCTCCTCATGCCCCAGACATGCTCATATTCTGCTTACAGTAGCATAAGCCTCAGAGAAAGAAGGAAATTTTTTATGTTTACTGTCAGGTAAACACATTAGAAGTTGAAAGCAATTAACTGGGCTGCAAATTCACACCCCAGAATGTTTTGGGATAACTTCTTTTTATAACCAACATCCTGAGTTCTGAAAAGTAAAAGAATAGTGTAGAATGAAACCAAGGTGGGCCATATGTTCCAATTCTCATACATTAATCAGCACAACTCTCTTTAAGCCATGTCCTGCTCACCAGCAAAAGGATGCTAATACAAAGGAATCCTGACCATCAAGTCCCCTGTGTTTAAAATTTAGTTTAGGCATCTCTTAAAAACAGGTCAGATAATTTCTCTGGATGGAAATAGGATTATTCCAGTAACTTGTCAAGAGTTAACTCCTCAGGAATTTACAAGGAACTCCTGGTAACAAGAAAGTTGATACTTTTCACTTCCCCCTTGGCTAGGCATACAATCCTCCAAAACCATTCAAAGCACTTTCAAAAATACCTCTTTATTAATTTTGTTGGTCTCTGCTACTCGATCAGAGAGCACTGAGTTCTGAACCGGAGGTGCTGCCATGGGTTGCATGGCAATCAGCTGGATCTTGCTTGGGA
>VYZR01086722.1:6388-17563 GCA_013400675.1 Oxylabes madagascariensis
CTTGTGAATTACTTTCTGCAGATCATCTATCTTTGGACAGATCTGCAGTCTTGAAAGAAAAATTATAAACAATTTTTGTGTAATGATTTTTATCTGTTATTTCAAGGATAAAAGGCTTTCTCTTATCATGTGATTCTGCCAAATGAGACATGAAAAAATTACTGAAGCTGTGGTTTCAGTTTTCTTTTAAATTCCGTCGGCTGACACTTCATGGATTTACACAATGTTTCTTTTTCAAGATACTTCTCCACAAATAGAAAGCCTAGAAATGTCACTCGCAAACCATACACAGAAATGTTAAGCAGCATTCTGAAAACCTTGCCATATTCCATGGCAAATGTGGCCGTGAAATGAGCATGTGCGTTTGCTACTTTATTTTCAGTAACTTGAGGTATATAAAAGACCTCTATAAAACGTTGATCAAATATTGCATTCTTTCTATTATATTTCTGCATTCCGTTTGAAGGCTGTACTTGGGCTTTGAGAATAAAATTGAACAGTGCGTGAGATTTGTAAATAGACCTTTTAAAGTATCTCTTCGCATTTTTAGAGAAAAAGAGTAAGGAGGGCATACAAAAATCAGGAATGGTTTACACATGTAAGTGCATTTAAATCTGCAGTTCAGGGATTACACTGATGTTGCGGGCTAAGATCCAATTTAGCTTCTCGTGTCAAACTGGATATGTTACTTGCTGTGTGCTTGTTCATACTTTCTGAGTCACTACCCCTTGGTTCATCCACTTATCTCTGCATCCCTAGCAAATAGGAGACAGTGATTTCTTTCCTCCCTTGCAAGGACAGGAGGGAAATAAAACCATGTCTGAACCAGCTTTAAGCAATCCCTAACTTCCATCTGCCGGTGCCTTGTCCCTTCCCTGCAGCAGCACAGATACGTGCATCTGCATAGTGATCTACACTGGCCCATTTTGCAGGGAATGAGTGCAGCCTGATCAGCTGCCATGGTTAATAGAAATGGAAATCAAGTCGTACTTTGAGAGAGCTTCTCACTGTGTCTCACTGCAGTATCAGTTGCTCCAAAGACATTTGTCAGCGCATTATGCTCTGTTTGCTGGTAGCTCACAAGACAATGACCAGGCATTTTGCTCTATTCCACTTACTCTGCTGCATAGTTAGTAATAAGCAGTGAGCTTAATAATTAACTTGCAAGTGGATTTATAAAGGAGTGCCTGACTAGTGTCAGCATTCTTACTGGATCAAGTGGAGCCATCCTTAATCTTTTCAGTGATGGCAGTCAATTACAGAGGACTTTGCAGCTCACTTTCAAGAGAGCCTGTTTTCACTTTCTGGTTGTTGTTCAGTTACTGTGGCACACTTCTGAACAAAGCTGTTAGACCACTACCCTGTTTTTTTTCCTCTCTGACTCAATCCTATGCTAAAGGAAGCTGCCAAATAATAATGGCTGAGTAGTTTCCTAGAAGGGTTTACTGATATCTGTTTGTTTGTCTTTGAATGTGTTTTTAACTATCCCGAATCCATCCAACTGTGCATGTAACCAGATTATGTAGCCTCATTATTTATTGTAACATTCCTTGCCTGTTTCCTCCAATTGTTTTTGTCTCATCCACGTGTTACATTTGTTTCAAAGTAATTACAAATTCTGTAGAGCAGGAATTAGCACAGTAGGCCTCTTGACTGAATATTAATTCATTGAGGTAAAATGATTAGCAAACTCTTCTCCCCATTTATTCAAAAGTGGCTTTAATTACATGTCTGTTGTTGCTGTGACTGACTCTCTCCCCACGCACCACTTCAGATGACAGTGCACTTCATTATACTTTTTGGCCCTGTATATGATAAACTTCGGCAGTTAATCTATCACCTGATTACTTTTGTTTTTTCTTTGTTTTCTTTAGTTAAAGTAAATAAATATGGAGATACCTGGGATGAGTAAGAGTCAAATGAAGAACTGAAGAAAATTACCTCCTGTCAGCTAACTTGAACTTCATCTAGATTAGTCACGAGTATCAGCACCTTTGGTGTGCTCTGCCAGACACAACTATTAATAAATGAGGAGAAAATCCTGACTTGCCAGAAGATTAAAAAATGTATTTATGCTTAATTTTTTTTTAATTTTGGATAAATGAAAAACAAGGCTATTGTGAGGTGTCATGACTATAAACCATTTGTGCTGTTGTTTAAGAATGAGAAGGGTAACTGGCATTATGAATGTATAGCATAAGGTAAAAATATATGTAAATAAATGCAGTCCCATGTATTGAGAAGGGAGGAATATCAGAATCTTCTCAAATTTTCAAGACTTGCATTAAAAGTTACCTGTAGAACCTCTCACTTTGTTTTGTCTGAAAGTGATATGCTGGGAACTTGAAATTGCTGGCATACTTGGTTTGTAATGTCAGGAATACTACTAAACTGTTGAGGGGAAAAGGGCTGAAGAGCTGAGCCAGACACTGAAGTAACCATAACTTTTTCCAAACTGTTTCATGGTGCCAGCTGTATTTTTAGACTGATACTCTCACTTGCCCACAACAGGTTTCTACAGGCAATCATTTCTGTAGAAAATATTCAAATGAAACTTCAGGTATTGAAAATAGCTACATTTAAGTGCGGAAGGCTAAACCTGACAAAATTTGGTGAAACCTTGAATGCTATATTGGCTATTAATGTTAGGCTCTGTACATTTGACCTCATTTCTCAATTTTTGCAAGTCATGACAAAACCGCCCTGTTTATGGAGAAGAGATCTCAATCAATGGAATATTTGTTACTATTACCTGTAAGAGAAGAGCTACATTGGCAAAACTGAAGAGTATTTCCTGGTGTTTGCATCACCTGCTCTGTCTCTGAAAATGTTGCCTTCACTTAGGGCTTTTCATGTTCTCTTCTGTGCAATTTCATCTCCCAGGATTGTCTTTATTTGGGGGTTTGGACTGTAAGGGAGCAAAAACCATTATGAAGTTGATAGCATAAAAGCATTCCTGACATCCTTGTTGGAGCTGAAAAACAACCTGCCTACCAAGTTGAAAATTCTCAAAGACTTTATTGATTTAGTGGACTTGCAGCAGAACAGTATAAATAAGATAATTGCAGGGGAGAGGGGATTGTACAGAGCAAATGGCTAAAATGAGGAGGAAGAAGCAGGGAAAGAGGAGGATGCTTAAAGAGCCAAATAGTACTTAAAACAGGAAGGTTGCTTTCAGAAAATCTGATCTTCTAAAAAAATTAATACGCTAATTGGATAATCTTGAAGTTGTATCAGAAATTTACCTTGTAGAGAATGCTTCTCTTGGCTGTGATGAGTGAACTCTGAAAATACACAGTCTGCCAGAATTGTATTGCTGTGGTTTTCAGCGTGCTATTCCAAAGCTGATTAGCTTTATCATGAAAATATTCACAGAGTTTCTTAGTTGTCAGTTATGCAAGTAACAGGAGGCAGAAAATTGAGATGATAATAATAGAGCAGATTCCTATGATGGTGCCTTCCTGTAAAGTGTCTTGCCTCACATTCATATTTTTGGGTGGACAAACACAGTGTTTTATATAAATTGTATCAGAATTTTTCTTCCTTTCTTAGAGGAGAAAATAAAAGGCATATCAATTAATGTTGTTCTGTTTGAGGTAATATTGTTTGTTGATAGTATTTTTAAATTGAATATAAAGCTTTCATTCTGTTGCATCTAGTTACTCTCAGAGGATATACATTTTTTTGTACTTGAGCATGTTTGGTTTGCTTTAATCAATTTAAAATTCTTTTGATTTCACACCCTTAGTACACATTAAATACAGGAGAGTTCACAATTATAGCTGCTAATTTAGTAGGGTGTTTGGAACTGATATTATGTCAAAGTTGGGTCACATTCAGTTTGCTGTGACAATGTGTATGTTGAGCCCTTGATTCGCTAAACAGCCATGGGAATTCAATCTTCTTCCTTCAGTTTTCCTGCATATCTTCCATTAGTACCTCCTTGTTTCAGAGTGGGCCTTTCACTCTCATGGTTTAGTAGCAGCTACCCAGTCACCCATGAGCAGCTTGCTCATACTGCACTTCCACGAATTTGGGAATTTTTAACTGAAACCAAGTGTCTTGGAGCTGATGGCAGGGTTAATGTTGGTGGGAGC
The DNA here is from genome assembly GCA_013400675.1 of Oxylabes madagascariensis. NCBI lineage: Eukaryota > Metazoa > Chordata > Aves > Passeriformes > Timaliidae > Oxylabes > Oxylabes madagascariensis. The sequence continues at coordinate 10,486 of VYZR01086722.1, forward strand.
CATGTGACTAGATGTATAGAGCAATGGTGTTAAAAAATACTTAAAGTTTTCCTATGGACCATCATACCTGTATATTTGTCAATAATTGAGAATTAACTCAATGTTTATTGTACAGCTAAGAAAATTTTATTTTCTTCCTCAAATTAAAAATAGCATTAAAAAATTAACTTTTATATCTTAAATCAAACACCAGGAATGGAGTCTGAATGCTTCATTATGAATGTTTCCAAAAAAAACCCCTATAAAATAAATGTTTTCACAGTTTTCTTAAAACTTAAAAATAAGCAGGCCGCTTTAAAGGAGCTGGTAGCATTATCCCCAGGTTCGTTGTTACTAACGTACAGGAACAGAGACAAGAGGGTTGCAAAAATGTTCCTCAGCTCTTTCATAGCTGGTAAAGCTACCGAAGATCCTGGTCCTGAATGTTTGTGTGTTTCCCCAAATTAGTAGGCACGTTTAGAGCCCCAAGTAGGTACTAATCTGACCTTTGCAGGGCTTTTTCCCTACTGAAGTTGTTTGGAACACAGCTACATGGAAGAAAAAAGTGTAAATGAAAAGTGATTTGATTTGATTTGCTTAATGAAAGCTAAGCAGATTTGCGTAAACCTGTGGAAATCATGAATATTCCAGATTGAACCCACAACTTTCTTGCCTCTTTGAGATTCAAAAAGAAATCCTAACTTGTCCACTGTTTGCTAGAAGCTGAAAGACCTGTTTGTTCTCCTCATGGGGGACTCTTGTTTGTGGCCCTGAGTGAGGGCCTTGCCCAGCTGCAGGAGGCATGTCCAGCTCAGTTCCTTGGCTCCCACAAACATACCAGACCTGCCATAAGAAGGCTTTTTTGCATGCAGCCCAATCTTCCTGACTCACAACCAGAATAAGTTCTCTGTAATCTCTTCCATGAAACAGGGAGTCTAAAAATATCCTTTCACTTTTTGTAATTTAGTTTCCTATTAAGTTATTAGTAGAAATCCACAAATCCTTGGATTTTAATCTCAAGGCAACAACTGGGACAATTTGCATCCCATTGCCATTTCAGACCCTTGTCCTGGGTTTGTGCTAATTCTGCTAGCCAGCCACTGCAGGCTTGGACACACATATACCTTGAGTTGATACTTTCAAAACTAAAGAGCAAGAGCCTGGTATGAGCTGCTTTCATAAGGTGATGCTGCAGTAAGCAAACAAAGGATATATGATAAAGACACTGTGCAATCATCTGATACAACGGATATTCAATCAAATAGAATTTTCACTTATCCTTGAAAGGAGAAAAAAATCTTAAGATGAAAGAGAAATGGAGAGTTAGATTTCCTTTGCCAAAACTTGAAGTAAATGATTCAGGATTTAAAATTCATCGTGCATAACGTTTGTGTTGCTGCAATTCCAGTTGCTCACTGATGACTTAGGACTCCATTTTCAGGATATGAGATCTTGCTTCTAAACCCTGAAATTTTCAATTCATTCCTTAGAGAGAATGATACACATTCTTTTCTACTCCTACTAACCCACAGAGGAAGCACATTTCTAGTGCATCAGATTTTTATTTTAATTATGAAGCTAAAGTTAGTTTCTATATAAGTCTAATGCCAAAATAAATAATTTTGTTTGGCTTAATTTTGTAATTTAAATACAATTGTTAACTGTTTTAGGATAACTAGCATTTTTAAACAGTAGCAGGTAACGGTGAATTTGGTTGCAGTGGCTGATGCCTAAACATCAATGATGGATTATTAACTATGTCAAAATAATTTTAGCTAAGGTAAGTAGAAAACATTTCTGCTGGTACGGTGCCATGGAGTCAGTGCACGTGGCTGTGTGTTCGCGTTGAAGAGCTAAGTGTTTTTTAGGGTCCCCTGAAGATTTTATGTAAAACTGCATGCATTTTTCCTCACTGCCCCTCCACATACCAGAAAACGCGCAGCTGTCAGCCGGCTCTGGGGCTGCGCTGTGGCCGGAGCCCTGCGGGCCGCTCCGGCTCTCGCTGTGCCGGGAGGAGCGGAGCGGCGCGGAACGGAACGGAACGGAACGGAACGGAACGGAGGAAGCCGGGCTGCTGGAGCTGCTCCGAGCTGCGGCGGCCGCAGCTGCCAGCTGTGCAGCGTGAGACACAGGCGGGCTCCGTGCCTGGCACGGCTCAGAGCAGCACGGCGCTACGATCTACTGGATCCGTGGAGCTCAGCAGGAGAATGGGAGTGAGTAAACGGCGAGCGTTTGCTGCTGGGAAAGGTTTCCTGTAAGTATTACAGATGTGACAGGGTAAAAGGAAGTACGCTTGGGCATGTCCAGCCCAGCCCTGGCAGACCTCAGCCTCCAGCTGACTCAGTGAAGGACAGGTTTAAAATGTGCCTCTGGGAGGAAGCATTAAAGATCTCTTGTTCTGAAATACCTGAGCTTGCTTGGTGTCCCTGAGCACAGGCTGCAGGAGGCTCAAAACGCTCACAAAGGTGATAAGAAACATTTCAAAGTTTGGATAAGTGGGATTTTTCTATGCAAAAAGCTGGAAGTGCCATTGCTCTCAAACAATCTGAATGCCAAAGAATGGGAAAAGCATCCATTACCACCCTTAGTTCTTTTTCACCCTTCATCTGCAGAGGAAGTCACTATACTGTATTAAAAATAATTTAAAAGTGTGTTTTCTCTGGACTTGTGAATTTTGTGTTTTCTGCACTTGAAGATGTTTCAGTCTCCATTTCTAGATACGACCTGCCTGGGATTTAAGTTCATTGGCAAGGCTCTTAACTTGGTTTTTCAATAGCTCTAAGAATATAAGAATCGCCATGATGGTCACCCTGTCTCCCACACTGGCTAGTGATCCTTCTAGATCTCCACTGGTACCCACTCCTATCCTGCACTGATCAGAACTGTGCAATTTCCTGACACAAAGGCTGCATTTGGATCATGCAAATCCAGGTGTTTTGCAGCCAAGCCTCCGTGTAAGTCGTGTCTCTTGAAGCTGTTTTGTTTGCTTCTATCATATCCTGTAGCAAGAACGCCCCTGATGGAATTGTGGTGTGTAAAGCAGAGGTTCTTTTCTGTTTGGTTTAAATCTGATTTCAGTGAGTGCTGATGAGTTTTGATTTTACAAAAACAGCAATTACTTGCTCCCTATTCATCTTTCACTCTTTTACAGACATAGTATTCCTCACCTTGAGATGTTTTCAGCCTGGAAAGTAAGTTACCTAATCTCTTGTGATGAAACTACTTTGTATTTCTGATCATTCTTCTTGACTTTAATTTTTTTTCTCCTGCTTCTGTATTGTACAATTTCTGAGATGGACTGGAAGGACCATAATATTCAAAACAAGGGCATGCCACAGAATTGGTCTGTAGTCTAAATCTGTTTTTTCCCTGGGAATTGTTAATGTTCTATTTGCCTTTTGGCTGTCATAGACCACTGATCCTATAGGTCTTGCAACTATGCAAAATGACTCCCAGGTCCCTGTACTGAAAAAGTCAGAGTAATTGAAAACCAACTGTGTGATGCAGTTAGTATTTTTCTGCATGACTATGAAGCTTATTAGTCAGCCTTTTATATGAAGTTTTTTCCTAGCTCTGTAATTTTGTCATCAAAAAACACTTGTGTTTTTCTTTGTCAGATTATCTGTTAAAATGTTGAACAGATGCCCCTAACATGTCCCCAAATGCCCTCTCAGGCATTCCAGATTTTAGACAGCCTTGAGAAGTCTCATTTATTTTGTGGAGAACCTTATTTTATTTGAGGGACTCACTAGGAAAAAAACCCAAACAACCCTCCATACCCATACAATGTACAAGTAGGTTAGTATTTCAAGGATGTGGAATTACTGCAATACTGATGTCAGAAGTTGGATCCCTTTTTTTTGTCCTCTCAAATGGATTGTTTGTGTGTGATGCAAAAAACAAGTTGGGTGAGTGGGACAAATTACCAGCAGCTCTTTCACTGGTAGAAACGGACATGAGGGAGGGGCTGCTGCTCCCAAGTTAGTGTTGCTGCCACTCTGTATTTTCCACAGGGCCTGGTCCAGCACCCTCCTGTTGGAAATCCTGCCCCAGAACCTGCTCTCTTCTTACCAGTTCACTCCAGAGCTCTCCCTTCCTATGACCTGTAGTTGCATAGCATGCCCTATTCTCTCATTCTTCTCTAAAAATACAATAAAATAAGCCCCAAATCTTGTTTTTGATAGGGATTTATAAAAACCTGGATAGTGAACTTTCATGTCCCTTTCATTCCCAGTCTTAGAAGAGAATTATAGACCAGCTGGCTTGACTAGAGTCCACGTACTAAGGATTTAAACAGGAATGTGCTGTTTTCAACCTCCAATTGCTTTCTCTTCTGAAACACCTTTTTTTTTTTTTTAAATCTGGAGTGAATACTGTATTTTTAAAATGAATGCCAACAGCTAATAAGAAAGTCCACAAAGATAAGCAGTCTATTGCAGTTGTTTGAGGTTAATGTCACCATAGTTTTCTTCTTGCACTCTTTTCCTAGCCGTAATTCCATAAAGTGCATAGAGGCTTATCTATAGCTATTCACTCTGTATATATCATAGCTGAAGAACGCATTTTGTTTCCTGATTTTAACAAGTGTATGGACTTCACCTAAGCTGTGATATGCCTAAGCACACGGTTGAACTCCCTTGTCTCTGAGTGAAGAAAACAAGTTCAGCTTTCCAGATACAAATGACTCACAGGAAGCTGTGTAAGTTCATTGGATTTTTTTAGCCTTTTTGTAACATCTTTGGCCAAAGGGGAATGTACAGCCTATTATCAGTGTAAAAACACACTAAGAAAAGTTTAGTTTACCTTTGTAACGTCAGCTGGTTTTCCTCCTGGAGACTTCTTCCCCTCTTATTAAAGAAGCAACCAATTACCTCAAATCTCTCCCTATTTTTTTTGATAGGTCACCCCTAAATTCAATATATTCAACTTCTGCTTTAATTAAAAGTAAATTCTTTAACCTGCTTGTAGGGAATGCACAATAGTGCAATAGTATAAGATTAGCTCACTAAACTGCGCATAATTACTACACAACAGCTGCTTTTAAAGACCTTCAAAAGAACAGTTTGCCCATTAGCTGTGCGCATTTTTCCTTTGATATGCATCAATTTAGTGCTAATACATCTTAGATTCACAAACTGCCTTTTTTCGTACCTGTGTCACAGTAACTCATGAACTTAGATCCACACAATTAGCCAATCAGCCTTTTGCAAAGTACGGAAACAAAGTTAGAAAAAAAGGAGACAAGAAATTTTATACATCAGTGTATTTATTACAGAAAAATAATCGAAAGTAAAAAATAACCAAAATTACATTTAAAGCAAAGTTCAGTAGCTAAATTGTAATCCCAAGAGGTAACACTGACCACAAGAACAACCTCTGAGAGTCTGACATGCAGGGTCCTCTGTCCCACACATCACTCTCCTTGGCGTCACCTGCGTGTAATGGCTTCCCCTCAGATAACCCAGGCACGACTAACCTTGGTGCAGCTTCTGGCTGTTATCTTGACAGCAGATGACAGATGAAGGGGAAGTAGCTCAGACATGTCACCATGCAAGTTTTGGTGGCTACCACAGTACACCCATGAAAATGACATGATTTTCACAAAGGAGGTCACCATCTCTGTGGTTGTGTAACTCCCTCTCCCTGTAGCTCCTGTAGAAGGCTCTCCAAGGCTCACCTGCCCATACACAGCAGCAGCTGTGACACAGCACTGCTGTGTATCCCTGACTCATTTGAAAGCGCTGTGGAAAAATACCATAGAAAAGTAAAAAGTGTAAAATTGAAGCCCCTGTTGAGACAGGGGTTCTTAGTAGCTCAAGAATTCAAGAGGCTAAACACCAAGTAGAAAAGTACAAAATCTTAAAGTAAAGAAAAGAACAAAGAGGCTAGTCAGTCTAACTTCCCCTTCTACCTGGAGGCTGCTTGGCTAGGAAAGGCCATCCAAGTGCTTTATCAGGGAGTTGAGTATTCGGTCTAACCACTTTGTCAAATCCAGAATGTCTTTTGTGTTTACTAACCAACTAATAGTATATATTTATACATTATACTTTATCACACTATATATTTTGCTGGCAGAATTTCTTTGTGTCCAGGTAAAGATGCCCACAGAAACTAGTTCAAAAGAGGGGCACTGCCCATAGGCATAGTATAAAAGCAAACAGAAAAATCCCACAGAACACGGTCATCATCGACTGACAGCGAAGCCCAAACTTTTCAGTACCTGTGCATTTATTTTCACGTGAAAGCCATGAATGTGTTTAGGGGAAGGGCCTGCTTTTGATTTCCTGAGTTGTTTCATGGAAGATGGTGTGTCCTGCTGTTTGCAGAGAGCATGTACCATCTAGGTTTGGGTTTTTTTCAGCATCTGGTGGCCTCAGATTTTGTGCAACCATAAACTGTTCCACAATATTGTGTGTTCTTGTTCACGAATGTGGCACACACTTTTGGTATCCCTGGCTAAGCAGACCTTTGTGTAAAACTGGCTTATGGGAAGTTGGTTCAGCACAGTAACTGCAGTCTGACAATACCCTGAATTTTGCTACTCTTAAAATGCTCCGTAACCAAGGGGTCAGCTAGAGACTGAATAGCTGCTTCACTGTGCAAACCATTTAAACATCCTCACACCCTTTCTGTTTGACATAGACAAACATCCTAACATAAACCACTGTGTCTGTTACACAAAGTATTGTCAGCATCTAAATACACTAGACAAATGTAATTTTTCAGCGCTAAGAGCTAAATTGCACCAAAGAGAGGAAAATAAACCAACACGTGCTGGAAAGAGAGGAGAGTATTTCAAAAAGTGCATTTCAAAAAACTGGTATTTGGTACAAACAGAACTAAGTAAAAATATGCAACTATTTCAAATAATTGAATTTATACCAAATCTAAGAGATAGAATCACAAAATGATTATTTCTAGTCTACAGGAAAGTGCCTTGAAAGAAGATGGTCCATAAAGTTTTTTATCATCTTCACCACATCTGTAAACAGAATAAAAGGATCTGTTATTTATGTGAGTGCCACCTTGCTTTCAATGTGAAACGTGGAGCTTCTTGGTGATTTCTCTGAGAACATTCCAGAGTCCCTGAGGATAAAAG
>VYZR01086782.1:0-17868 GCA_013400675.1 Oxylabes madagascariensis
GCATAAAACATTCATAGTACTTAAATTCACTTTCCCTTGGAAAGTTCACTGAGCAGTTGTAAAGTCACTGTAGAAATGTAGGTTCTTGTTAACGTTCCCTACCAAGCATGAGTCTTACTTTCCATATATAATTTCTATTTGCTGCTGATAAATACAACCAAAGGCAACGATCAGCAATAAAAATGAACAATGTGAGCTTTATTTTTCACCTGGCTAAGAAGCTGTCTTGCTACAGTGATAAAATGATTATTATAAGATAGGATGGATGTTTGTGCAGGGGAGAGAACTATACGAGGGTATAAATCACCTGCCACTTGGAGGGAAATAGAAGCAAAGCTAATTTCGGTTTAGCATCAATCAAGTTTTGCATTAATGTTTAATTTTTACCTTCCACTTCCAGAATAAAGCAATTGCTACACCAGTGCAAGGTGTCTGGGACATGAGGAATAAACAATTTCACACTGGAATTGAAATAAAGGTTTGGGCAATTGCCTGCTTTGCTCCCCAGCGTCAGTGCACTGAAGTTCATCTTAAGTAAGTGTGATGATTTTATAATTTATTATGGATGCAAATGCCATGATTTCACTTTTATTAAGAACATAGTTTTGATCAAATTGTTTAACATGTGGCAATACATCTTCTGTCTCTTTGTGTTTTGAATGATGCCAGTCTGAGTTCAACGCCAGCATCAGGAAATCATCCAAATCAGACTTACCAAAAGCCATGTATGCTCTATGGCAGGTTTCTGACCAGTGAGGCCTTAGGACAGAGTTGAAGACAACTGAAATCATGTAACAATAGGTGTTTATCACTAAGTGGTTCTCAAGAGTGACAGCTAACATGTGTTCTCTTAGGTTCTTTTCCTGGTTATATGGAGTAGATTTATTCATGCAGAATTTCTTTAAAAGGAAATTTTTTGTCCAAAACCTTTTCCTCTTCAGAGTTTCTGGAATGTGCAGGTTGCTGTATTTGCCAGATGAGTAGGACGGGTTGTTCCACTGACTTTGTTTGAATGAAACTTTCAGATTTGGTTTATCTTTGGATGGGACATGATGATTCAAAGACTGTTGTTACAGTGACATCTGCCATTGGCTCAGGGAAGGTGTGCAGGCCCAGATCAATGTCTGATCCCTCCTTTCTCATGCAGCTGCTTCCCCTTCATGCATGGACAAGTGCAGCCTGTGGAGCTGCCCTGGCAGTGACTCAGCTGCTCTCTGGGAGGTGAATGCAAGGCAGGGATTGCTCACACCAGTGGCAGTGTTCCTTCAGATGATTTGCCAAACAGCTTGGGAATTTTCCTCTAACAAGTGATGATCAAACAGTGGGAATCTTTTTAGTGCCCATTGTGTGAGGAGGAGAGGGACTCGTTCTCTCCAGGCACGTCAAGAACTGGGCTGCCAGAGAACTTTCCCTTCCATTATGTTGCTTCTAGTGGAAATGCTATGTAAGCCAAGTTACTCAGTTTTGAGAAATAGGCAGAAGTCTTCCACATAATGAGCCAAAATAAAATTATTTGGATGGCTTAGAATGAGTTTGTGTTTACCATGAAAGGATATTCCTTCATGCCAGGAAAATGTCTGCATCCCATTCCATCTTGTGGCCTCTTGTTACATCTTGTTGAGCAAGTTGGAACTTGAATGCTGCTGATTCATCAGGGTAAATACTTTCAAATGCTCTAAAAGTCTTCAAAATCATCTTGCTTTACCTCTTGGGAACAGAGAGAGAACCTCTCCCCGTAGGCACTGTACTTCCAGATGGAGTTTTAAAGGTTCAAACCCTGAGTTGTTTCAGACTTGAATGTTGAAATCACAGAAAGGTTTGGGTTGGAACAAACCTTAAAGATCATCTTGTTCCAACCCCTCTGCCATGGGCAGGGACACCTTCCCCTAGACCACGTTGCTCCAAGCCTCATCCAGCCTGGCCTTGAACACTCCCAGGGATGGGGAGATGTTCTGCCACTGACTCTGCTGTAGTGAGTGCCTGTTTTTCCAGAGGAAATACCCGTTCTCTGTGAGGAGCCTCAGGCTGCAGGGCTGTAGCTCACAGGCTGTTATGATTCATGGGAGTTAACAACAGGTTTGGAAGAAGCTAAATCTTCACACCCTCTCAGTCAGTGGGACCCTTGGCACCCTGTGGTGAAGATGAGCAATGTTTGAGACAATTCTGGGAGGGTACCCACTCCAACTTAATAAAAAGGGCTTTTATCAGTGAGCTAAAAAGGCTTGCAGGTGAAAGCCTCTGAAGATACTAGGTTGTCTCCATATCTGACCACTTCCACCAAAGGGTGACTTTTTTTTCACCAGCCTAGGAGGTTTGTCTTCACCTCCAGGATCCACATTTTCTCTGGTATCTGTGAAATTGTGCATTATTATGGATGCTAAAGGAATTCACTGAGACAATTGCTGGTAATTTCTGTTGGTTGTTTTTATCATGAAGAAAAAAGGGAAGAACTCCAGCCCTTTCTGTAGTGGTAAGAGATGGGATTATGTTAGAGTGTGCTATCCCAAATTGTCATTGTTGCAGTCTTTTTGCAAAAAGTATTTTATCTTGTATTTCCCATAGAAATAAGGTAGAATTTGCTTTGGAAATGAGTTTTTTTTTGTTAATGGTGTTATTTATACAGCATATTTCCTGTCTTTCCTTCAGTGACTACACAGGCATTGTCAATTAAAGATGCACTTGGGGTTAAATTCCCAGCTTTTTGGACAGTGCAACTCTGCAAGTTTAACAGGACTGTTCCATTAAAAATAAGATCAAAAATCAAGATGAGTTTTTACTGGCTGATAATGTCATGTATTTCTGTGCATTCCCCAGGTCCTTCACAGAACAGCTGCGGAAGATTTCCAGGGATGCTGGAATGCCAATCCAGGGGCAGCCCTGCTTCTGTAAATACGCCCAGGGAGCCGACAGCGTGGAGCCCATGTTCAGACACCTCAAGAACACTTACACTGGGCTGCAGCTTGTCGTGGTCATTTTGCCAGGAAAAACACCAGTCTATGGTCAGTGAGTGGAAATGGTGCCTTTCAGTCACAGTTTTGTGTGTTTTTTGTGAGCTATCCAAGGGAGAGAGGTTTAATGCTGGTTTAACTCTGTAAATTCCAGTTAGGGAATGGGCTGTAAATTAATTTTACTATTTATTTTGTGTTGCGTGATGTTTTATATTAAGATCTAATTATTTTCAGTATGTTTTCTTTGCTTTTAATTTGCTTTTCCTTGCTGTCCCTGCTGGTTGCATTTGAGATTCAAGTTGTGGGAAAGCCAACTCAGGGCTTTGGTGAGATTGACATTGATAGGCAGTGGATTACAATATGCCTAATAAAACTTGTGTGCTGAAAATTCCAAGTGACTGAAGAAGTAATGACTTCAAGAACTCTGTAGCTTTTAGAACCTGTTTGCTTACTCACACCATCTCCCTTTGGCAAAAAATATAGAGTGAAGGAGATTTCTGTCCATTTTTCTTATTATTTCAATTTTTTATCTTGAGTTGCAAGGATACAGGTACACAGAAAGTGAAAATTCAGCAAATTAAACTGTTTTTTAGAAACAGTGACAATTAGTGCATTTTACATGGCATACGCACATGAGTTTTAATATGTTTTATATAAACCATGCATTTTCCAGCTCTTCCTATAGGCAGGACTGCTTGTTTTCCTGTCCTGCCTCCCTCCTTTTTTCACTTACCTTGCCCAGCTGGAGCAGCTGCCACTGTTTTTCTCCCATAGCTACATGGACTCTTCTCTGATGGATCAGGTCTACCAACCAGCTGCAGATTTGTTTTATCCCATCCCTCACCATTTTAATATACACAAAATAATTTTCCAGCTTTAATACTATCTCTTACAAGATGAAAAGAGATTAAGCAAGGAACCTTAAGGAGATAGTACTTTTTTCTCCCCTTGAATTCAGCCTGCAAAGGAAGTGGCTCGTCTCTATTTTGTACAATAGAAATGCGGTGCAAAATGACATTTTTACTATTCCTGTTTGGCATTAAAAGGGAATTCTTCTCCTCTACTTAACCACTGAGAGGATGTGGTACCGCTCTCATCTTCTTTCCTTGTCATTATCCTTAATTACAGTTATTTCTGCCCCCTCTAATCATCTCTCCTTATTTTCTCCCTACGCTCTTCCATACCCTGCACTTCCTATACCCACAGTCTTGTCTTTTCTCTTCTTCCCACCCTGCTCATTCCCTCTCCTGTTGCCAAAGAGGATGGTTCATCTTCTCTGAGCCACTCTTAGAGCCTAGATTTCTTCCCTGAGTGTAAGAGTATGTGGGTCATTGAAAGCCTTGAAGTCTCAATTTTGTTGTTAACAATAGGATTTAATTTAACCTTTGGAACTCTACAGTAGTTAGTGAGTTTCTTGGAGTTTTTATGGACCGTTGCCTGCTAAACTGGCCACTTTTCTGTGCAAGTGATAAACTTGCAGTGAAGAACTGATTAAATTGCTTGGCTGAATATTGCTCAGCACTTTACTGTTAGGTTTGTGTTACCATTCCAGTGTTTAATGCAACAGGCGCTCAATATACTAATATTAACCACATTGCCCACATCATTAGCCAAAGTTGATGATATAATGCTACAGTTGTAAAATAAGAATTAATTAAAAAACTCTTAGCTAATATAAACCAACAGTGCCTTTAGTTATTGTGTTTAAGACCCAGTTAGGTGGAGCAGAGCAGAACTGGGGGGAGGTTCTGGAGGCTGGGTGGGTTTGGGGGATAGGTTTCATTGTGTTCCTTTAAGCTTGAGCACCACTTTGCTGCAACTCCAGGTGTAGTTAATTGGCCCCAAATTCAAGTCTCCTCCATTGTTTGATTTGTAATTTGCAAATCTTTTTTGTTTTTCTCATTCTGTAGCGGAGGTGAAGCGCGTTGGCGACACGGTGCTGGGAATGGCCACTCAGTGTGTGCAGATGAAAAACGTCCAAAGAACAACACCACAAACGCTGTCCAACCTTTGCTTAAAAATAAATGTCAAATTAGGAGGTGTAAATAACATTCTACTGCCACAGGGAAGGTAAGTTCATCTTTCAAAGGGGAAGAGGTTACTGTATTGCAAAGAGAATGTGCGTCACGCTGAGATAACTGGGAGCTTTTATCTGCAGCCATAGCACTGTAGCTTAAGTGACTCTTCAGACAAACTCTTTTGGCTTCCAATAAATAGTCCTGCAAAAGTTAGGTTATGAAGACAGGAGAGGAATACTTGTTTCTGTTGAAATTTATAATAAAAGCATTGTTTTAATGATCTGACCACTGAAGTACACAGCTATCACTAGAATGAAAGATTTCTAATATTCTATTTGCCCTGAGTTTTCAAAAACAGAGACCACCTAGAACAGCAGTGCCTTTTCTTTTGAGCCACATTTTTCTCTTTGAGCCTCTTAACCACAGTGGAGATGTAAGCCTGCATCAGGCCATGGACTGTGCTCTCAAAATTCCTGAGTTTGCTGGCTGTGGAACCTGTTGTCTCTCAGGTGTCCTCTGCATTCAGTGGTGACATTGCCATGAAGGTGGAGTACTGGGATGGCCCAGGATGTGCCAGGCTCCACAACGTTTGCCCTGTGCACCTCACCTTGTCAGGGTTGTTATCGTGCTGTCTGTCCCTCCCAAAAAGTACCTCCAGTACTGTCACTTCTCTCAGCTGTTGGATCTCTTCCTCAGTGGTCTTCCAGGGCATTCTGTGATAGTGATCCTGCATTCTCTCTCTGTGAACAGTCTTCTCTCTTACATTCATTAAAAGCTGCTCCCAGAGAAGAAGGGGCCCTGGCTTCCTCCCTCACAGCCAGTCAGTGCCTGTGTCCTGGTCAAGGATGGTGCAGCTGGAACCTGGACAGCTGGAATGTCTGTGGGTTCCACAGCTGCACCATCCCACTTTTCTTCTTTGAGGGAGGGATTCCTGTCAGCTGGGGAAGAGCATTCCCCCAGCACCCAGCCTGTCTCCTCCCATACCCCCATCCAGTCTGGGTTGTTCCTTTCTGAGATGGGCAGGGGGGCAGGGTCAGGCTGTGGGGCAGTGCCCCCCTGCCCCTGTGCTGCTCCTGGACAGCAGCCCTAGTCTCTGGGGTAGATGTCAGGGTGGTTACCCAAGGCATTCCCACCTTATCTCTAAATGTTAAATAGATCAGGCCTATCAGCAGCACCAGCCTTGTATGATACCAGCATCTGGCAAAAAATTTGAACCCTTTGAAAGGTGATGGGGTACATCCAAAGAAATGGGTGAAGGACTGGGGAAAAACTCTCCCCTGTATTGCTTCCTCACAATGGGCACCATTATTAATGAAACCCCCGAGACATGAAGGTAGTCTGTGATAGTTGTACAGCCATGTGTCCATGTTCCAGAGGAAGTTTAAAATTAAAAGTTAAAATCCAGGAATTGCTCACCTTATGGACCCGTTGCGCAAACTGGATGACAGCCACAGTACCTTAGTCATAAGATCCATGTTTAGATAAGGAGTGCAAATGGGGAAAATGCAGCCACAACCATGTGCCAACCAAACCAGGGTAAGTTAGACATGGTGCCTAACGAGGTTCTGTGTTCAGCACACAAAATTAGGTTAGCCAGGAACTATTACTCCTTTCTCACCATTTCCTCTTGATGCCCTTGAGCCCCGCATTGGGCACTAAGAACTGTGCTGGGTTAGGAGACAGGTGTCTGCCAAGGAAGGTGGGAATCTTCCTGGAATGGAAAAGATTACCCCCTCCCTCCAAATTATTGGAACTTTGGAGGCTTTCAGGCAAAGATGTGGGTAAAGGAATAACAGTTTTTTGCTAGAATATATATATATAGGTAGACAAACAACAATAACAGCAATAACAAAACCCAAACAACAACACAAAATCAACAGAATTCCAAGACATCCAGCTGTGTTTTTTGTCTCTTAAGTACAGTCCATTCATCATCTCTTAGGCAACAAATGGGAAGAAAATTCCCTGAGAGAAAGAAAAAAAAAGAAAAACCAAAAAAGCCTAATCCCCAACATTACCTTTCCATTTCTTTTAAAGAAGGTCTGCAAACAGTTTAATTTATCTCCGTAACCATTAAATCATTCGTCCACTCACCCATGAAGAAATTATGGTGGCCCAAAATTTCCTGTTTGAAATTGTTTTATTAAGGAATAGAGTTGAAGTTAAAACTTGTGTTGTATTGCTTTGGTGTTCTTCTCTTGATGCAGTGGTTTAATATCTTAACCTAAAGATTTGTTTAAAACTTTCAAGCTCAGTTTTAAAAAAAATCTACTTTGCAAATAATAACTTTGATACCTACTATTTTTGGACTTCCTTACTGAGACTGGTTTTTTTATTTGGGAAAATATTTTTCTTCATAGCATCTGCATATGTGCACAGTCCTTTAATTTTCTCAGATGCCATTTGTTACTAAGGGATCAACTTTTACTCCTTTCCGTGGTCCAGTTGATAAATACTGCAATTCTTCAAGTTAGAAAAAAACTAGATACATTTTTAAACTAGTTTTTAATTAAGAGCAACAATTAGCTTTAAAAATCTGCCTGAGTATTTAGCATGAGAACCTTAATCAGGATTTTTAATTACTGCCGCAGGACAAGTGACCAACTCTGATCAAATGCCAGTTGTTGATGAGTTCACTGCAGGAGTACAGAGTGCTGTTTATTTGAGTTTTGATGTGCTTTATTAAGCATAAATCTTGCTGCTCCTACAAATTTCCCTTCTCTTTGCCAGACCCCCAGTATTCCAACAGCCTGTCATATTCCTTGGTGCAGATGTAACTCACCCACCAGCTGGGGATGGGAAAAAGCCTTCCATTGCTGCAGTGAGTAAATTGTGTCCTGGTCTTTCACCCCAGCTCCCTCCTGCTGCTCAGCTCTAATGCACTTTATTGCTTTCAATCCTTTTGTGGTCCATTGCTTCTGATTGCCTAATTATAGCATTATAAATTATTTTTCTGCAGGAATTTATCAGAGCTTGCTCTGATGCTAATTACTTAAATGTGTTTATTAACTTGTAAAACGCTTGAGTTGCTGATTCACAGAGGAGCTTTTCTGGAAGTTGATATTTATCAGCAGCCTGATAATGAGCTGGTGCATGTTTAAATCTGCTTCTTCAGCACTTAGAAATGTTCAGAATTTCTTCATTGCTGATAGGGAACTAGGCTGGCTCAGCTGTGGTTTCTGGGGACTCAAGCTACCAGAAAACACAAAATGTGCAGTAATCTCTTGGAAATGTACTTCTTAAATACAGAGAATGGTCTTTAGCTTGTGTTATGTCAAACACCTGTAGTGGCTGCTCAGGATTGTTTAATAATGAAGATCTTCGGTGATGTTATGTATCTGTTTTAAAATGTTTCACCTGTGTGCTCAGGGAAAACCGGGTGGACGTGTGCTCACTTTGTTAGGTTTGTTTGTTTATTTTTAAGTCCTATGCCACTTTTATAGGCTATGGATGTTAACATTTCACTAACAGAAAAATCCTTTCCCTTGATAAGGGTGTGGATATTTCTGTGGTCCATCACCCTTTCAGTTTGATGGGTCTCAAAAACTGGCTTGGTGTCCTAGAGTTCAAACTCCTGTGCTGCAGTCTGAAATAACTTCATGGTATCAGTGCTTCAAACAGCATTTGATTTTTATAAATGCCTGTAGGTGCAAACAGGAAATGAATCTTTTAGATTTCAAACAAGTTTTGTCTTTCAGCAGGGTGTGCTGCCACAGGTGGACTAACCCCAGGGCTGTTTCCGAGCACATTTTACCTTCAAATACATCTTTGCCAGGCCAGCCACTCAGTGTGCAGGATGCCATTAAAGACAGTGCAGTTATCTCATGAGATACCTTTATTAAAGTGCTCTCTGGTTTGATGCTAAACATTTTTCCCCCAGGTTGTAGGAAGCATGGATGCTCATCCCAACCGTTACTGTGCCACTGTGCGGGTGCAGCAGCACCGCCAGGAAATCATCCAGGATTTGGCTGCCATGGTCAGGGAGTTGCTTATCCAGTTCTACAAATCGACGAGATTCAAACCAACTCGCATCATCTTCTACAGGGATGGTGTTTCTGAGGGGCAGTTCCAACAGGTGATATTTGTCTTTTTGAAATTCTGATGGTGTAGTTTTGTGGTAGTAATGGAATTTTATAATTCCACCGTGGTGTGGTTGGAGTTACAAGAAGTATAACCTCAACAAATCTTCCCTCAACAAATTTGTTGGATTCTAACCAAGCAGGCAGGAGAAGTGTTCCCATTTTTTCATGTGCTTTTGAAAATACTTTTCCCCTTTAAAATATTTCCCCTTACAGAATTACTAGTAAAAAGTGTAATTTTAGCACTCAAGTTGTGTTCCACATCTGTTTCCTATTTAGGATATTTAGTCAGACTGTATCCCATAAAACTTGGGCGGTAAAGAAATTTTT
This sequence comes from Oxylabes madagascariensis, assembly GCA_013400675.1. Lineage (NCBI taxonomy): Eukaryota > Metazoa > Chordata > Aves > Passeriformes > Timaliidae > Oxylabes > Oxylabes madagascariensis. The sequence goes on from VYZR01086782.1 coordinate 9,376, forward strand.
TTTTTTAATGAGGATTAATAAATACTGGATTCTCACAGTCATTTTTATTCCTGTTAAAACTCATCAGATACTTTGTCATATTTATTTTGTTTGCTTGCTAGTACCATCTTTTATGAGATGTTTTTCTATGTATTTTAAATACATTTATATACACTTTTCAGTATTTATGTATGTAAATAAAGTACAGAATTGAGACAGCTTCTCAAAATCCAGGGCGAAGAGAGGAAAGGTCACTTGCTAAACTTGAATTGATAAAATAATCTTTGTATGAACTTCTGATATATCCTCTTTTCAATTGTCACTGGTTATCACTGAATTTTTCATACATAATTAACCCACATTCCAAATCACTGTTTTTTGGTTTGTTCCACTTTCCTTATTATTGATGTCTGTAGTCCTGCATGGGACTGCACAAAGCTGGGCAAGAGCAGCTGAGCACTTCTGGATTTTATCCCTTGTTCTAATCTGAAAAATAATTAGTCTGTTGTATTGAGGAGCCTAATTTAATGTCCATTTGTATTTGGTAGTTAAAAAGATTTTGACGTGCAGGTTGTTAGTACGAGCCTTGTGCTTGGAGTGACCAAATATGAAAGTAGCTCTCTCCTGGCTCAGGAAACTGCTGATGTAATTTGCCTTCATTAGGGGAAGAAATTAGGGTTTGATCCTGAAAGCTTTGACACCTCATTACTCTGAGTGACAGTGCAGGAAGGAACATGATAAATTATCTGTGGATAAATAAAAGAAAGCTGTAGGTAAATAAGAGTTGTATGATGGCAAGGGTTCATGTTGATCACACCTCTCTCTGTGTGTGTCTCAGGTTCTCCACCACGAGCTGCTGGCTATCAGGGAGGCTTGCATTAAACTGGAGAAGGATTATCAGCCTGGCATCACATTTATAGTGGTGCAGAAAAGGCACCACACCAGACTCTTCTGCACGGATAAGAACGAACGGGTACGTTCTCACTGAGACCCCCAAACGTCCAGCAGGCAGCCAAGTCACCCATTACTGTTTATTTGTGGTACTTCCTGGGTGGGGATGAGAGTCCCCAAATTGAATTTTGGTCCTTTCTGTGTGAAGAGGAGACTCCCCACAAGTGTTACTGAGAATGGAGAGTTCCTCATGGCAAAGTTCTGCTCATAGATTGCGCTTTCCACATCTTCTTCCTTCTGTCAGGTTTCTCTGTGGGAGCACTTGGAGCCCACTGGGCTTCAAGGCAATAATTAATAACTCCCAAAGCTGACATGAAGGTGGTTGTTATATTAATAAATGCTGTGATTACAGATGTTAAATTGTTTGAAAGTAAAGAGTATTTTGATGTTCTGCCTTGAAGAGATTTTGAGGGAAGAGGTGGCCTGCCTGACAAGGAAGGATTGTCACCTCGCAGGTATAAACAGGAAAAGTTACTCGTGTCCTGGAGTGGGAAGGTGAAAAGAATTTGACAAATCAGCTGCAGGAATTTCTTTTACATTATTCAGAAAAACAAATCTTTTTAGGTAATTTTTAAGATTTTGCAGCTTTTCTCCTTTTTTCATTCTCCATAGTAGAGACACTCCAGATTTTCAGTTGGAACAAAATTGCAGTTTTGCACATTCTTTCTTCACTGTCTGGTTTTTATAGATCTTTTTCTTGTGTTTGTTTTCCTGACTGTACAGCTGAAAAGAAAAAAACTCCTTTGTGTTGTGCCTCAGTGTCTTTGCCTTTCCTGTTTACACAGGTTGGAAAAAGTGGAAACATTCCAGCTGGTACCACAGTGGACACAAAAATCACCCATCCCTCAGAGTTTGACTTCTACCTGTGTAGTCATGCTGGGATTCAGGTAAGACATTTTGTGTGATGTGGTAACTTTTTAACTGTTAATGTTTGTACTAAAGCTACTTTATCTGACGGCTTTTTGTCAGATCTGAGGTTTTCAAGATGAAAGTGCGTTTCAGTATGATCATTTAATTTCAGAGGTGAAATTTTGAGAAACACAGCCCTATCGGAAAAGGGGAAGGGATTAGTTTGATAGGGAGCAAGGAAGGAGGTTGCCTGTCTTTTAAAGGACAAATGAGCTGAAATGTGTAGAACTGCTGCCTGTGGCTTTCGAGGAAGCGGCCGTTTCGCCGCAGTTCCCCTGCAGAGGTGGGAGCTCAGGAGATGTTTGGGAATGCTGATGAGCTGTGTGATCTGGCTCCAGGGGACAAGCAGACCTTCCCACTACCACGTGCTGTGGGATGACAATCGCTTCTCGTCGGACGAGCTGCAGATCCTCACCTACCAGCTGTGCCACACGTACGTGCGCTGCACGCGCTCCGTCTCCATCCCCGCGCCGGCGTACTACGCGCACCTGGTGGCCTTCAGAGCCAGGTACCACCTGGTGGATAAAGAACACGACAGGTGAGTTCAGAGTTTGGAATTTTTGCGGCATTGGAAAGGCCGTGGGCTTGTTAATTCTGGGATCACTGGTGTCCTCAGCAGTTCGAGGGTGGATTTGCTCTCACCGCTGAATTATGCTGCTGAAACAAAGCAGAAGATGTTCTGTGCGTGCTGTTTTCTGTTTCAGAGCCTCAGCGGTGCTTCAAGGGTAATTAATGTTTGACCATTCTTTTCAGAAGAAACTAATGATACAGAAACATGTGCAAGGAGAGGCAGATTAAATAGGGTTTCTCTTCCCCCCCCAACCTGTTGGTTTTTGTTTTCCCCCCCTCCCTTCTCTTCCAGTGCTGAAGGAAGCCACACTTCTGGCCAGAGCAATGGCAGAGATCACCAAGCACTTGCTAAGGCAGTCCAGGTGCACCAGGACACGCTGCGCACGATGTACTTTGCTTGACATGTTTTAATGTTCAGCGGCTCCAGACAAGGCAGAGTTGGATTCACACCAGACCAGCTGCACTTAGACCAACAGATGCCCCACCCCAGGGACAGCCAGCAATGAGTGATGCATCTTTATTCCTTTCTTTCCCATTTGCAAGGAAGCCTTCCGTCCAGAATTTCAGACTTGATCACAAACTGCATTCGTGTACCAAACCCCGCTGTTGTCGGAAATGTGGTTTGCCAAAAATCTCTGAGCTGCTTGGTATAAAACAGACCCAGATTTTATAATTAAATCAAGAGCTGCAATCTCAGGGCTTAGGGAAGAAAAACAAAAAACCAAACCAACAACCCAACCCACAAAACTCCCCATTCAGTTTGCTGTTCATTGAGTTGCTTTTGATAATTTGGAAAGATCTAATTCATACTAAGGTTTGATGAGCTAAAACGCTGTGAATCAGCTTTTAGTAAAAAGGAAAGCAAAGCATTTTTTGAGTATTTATGAAGCCTTGATTATTCTAAATGCATTTACAAAATTTTTATTTTCAAAATAAGAGCGTGACAAAATTCTGGTTTCTAAATGTCTTATGAAGATTATTCTCAGATTATTCTCTGCGTGTCTAAGGGCAAATGTATTTTCTGAAGCTTGTTCTTGAATGTTTTTTATTGTGCTGCGTTTTAAAATGTTTTTCATAGACTAAAGAAGAATTTAAAAAAAAAAAGAAAAGAAACCTGTACCTAAGCTTTTACTAGCTCCAGTTAGATTGGCAGAAGAAAATGTGCCATTTAAAAAAATTTGTAAAGATTTTTTTTAAATCATACTGACAGTTAACTTTAGAATTTGTCATACAGGACTGTGACACTTACTTTCCAAAGTCTCTAAAGAATACGGGTCTGTGGTGATAAATACAGTACAATCCTTTTTCACTGTTGTTTGAGTTAATGTAAATTTTATATATGTTTCACAGTATTAATGTGATAGACTAGATGTTATTATTTATTTTTATTTACTAAGGAGTGCTCATTATACTTCTGTTAACATATCAAGAATGCTTTGAACTTAGAAAGTAAAATCCTTTTTGTGGAGACATTACTCTTCAAATGCAAAAAAAAAAATATGCAATCGACGTGGTGAGAGGAGAGAGATGCAGCCAGTGTCTGTTGTAGCTTGGGATTTGCAGAAAGGCTTTTTCAACGTGCACACAACACAGCAGGTTTTACCTCTGCGGTTCAGACGCACACAAGACCAACATCCTACATTCATTCAAGCACAAAACAATTGTATTTTATTTATGTGTTGAGTAGTGGTGTTACAGGAGCTCTGCTAGAGGAGGGTGGCTCGCTGAAAGTTGGGCAGAAGTCAGAGATTCTATGCAGTAAAGATAAACATTAGGAAACTGACGTTTACGTAGGGAGGGAGGTGAGACTCTCTTCATTATGCATAAGAACCGTAGGAAACGTGAGAGTTTTGCCATTCTCTTAGGAGAAGCATTAATTAAAACTGATAATTGTTAGACAGATGCTTCTGTTAGTTTGCACACTGGATTCATAAAAACCATAACACACATGTAAACCATTGCACTAATGACAATGCCACGAGCAGGTTCAGGAGAAAATGGAAAAAGCCCAGGAAAGTTGTTTATGCTGACTTGATCTTTGTTTTTCCACGGGATAACTGAAATAAGATGCTGAGAGGCAGGTTGGAAGAACTTCATTCTCTTCCACTGATGGATTTTGCTTTGTCTTCCCTTTTCTCCAAGCAGCTGCTCAGTCTCTGGACACTTTTACCTCTGGCCACTGGGATGGGCGAGCAGCTTTACCCATGCAGAGCTCTGGGCCACAGAGCAGGTTGGCTGCAACCAAGTGGTGTTGGATAAGCTAGAAAATGCCCAACCTTTGCTGCATAAAGACCTTTAGGTACATAATTCCAGTTCAGATCTTCACCTTGTAGCAGTGTGCTGGTTGTCGGTGTTCTGTAGGTGAAATGTAGAACCTGTTAATGGAATTATCTTATTTGTACTATTCTAATTGGGTGACTAGGCTGCTGGCTCAGAGTGTCTTCTTGGTCATAGTTCTATAAATTCAGATTTCTGTAAATTTGAAGCAGATCCTAGGTAGCATTGTCTGTCTTGCTGTGTGCCAGCGAGGTTATACCTACCTCCCCTCAAGTCCCCCTAAGCTGCAGATCCTCCCCGTGGTGGGTGTGTTGCACTTCTCTGTGTTTCCTTCAGAGCTTTCCTATTTCAGTGAAGATATTCATTTGGCAGAGTTTTATATAAGAATTATTTTTATATGACTTCTTCTTATCAAATAGGATCAAGATCATCCATTTTAAGACATCATTTAACTTATTTGCTGTCTGTTATGCAGAGACCTCTTGGATGTGAAATTCATCCCCCTCTTTCCATGCAGATCTGGGACAATGGAACTGTACAGGTGATCAGATGGGGTGAGGAGGGCAGGATCTGTCTTGACCTCAAATCTCATTTCTGAAGCAGCATGGGACTGCACTGCATCCTGTTTAAGATGTTTCCTTTGTGAGAAAAGGAGTTTTAGGCAGGCCCTTAATCCGAGAGTAGCTATTTGTGTATCCTGTTGGAATGAGCAGAATTTCTGTGTAGCTTTCCTTCCCTCAGTATGAAGAACTTGGGATGTTTATGTGCATTTCAGGATATTTTTATCTTTTACAGATCTGTCTAAGCCTCTAATACTGCTAATTTTTTATGCCTTGGGTCTCCCTCCTTTTCCCTCCCACCAGAGGTGAATTAGTGAATAATTCAAAGCATTTAAAAAAAAAAGTACTGATTAGCTATATACTTTGTGTAAAGTACAGCATGCTGGCAGTCCAGCACCTCCCTTTCTGGGAATATTTTAATATAAATTACATATTCAAGAATGTCCAAAAAAAACCCACCACGAACACCTAAAATCTCAGTATTATTTTTTATTCTGTACCTCCCACATGTCTGGTGTAGAACAGCAACATCTCAGGTCAACACAAAGCTCAAGAAGACTCAGTCTCACCCTGGTTGCTGGTGGAGAAGTGCCAGCTGAGGTCACAGCTCTGAGTCTCTGGGTCACTGTGCAGGTCAGGTCAGCAATAACCAAATCTGTGCCACCCTTGGGCACTTGGGGCATTTTCCAGCCTGTGCAAAGGAGTCCCAATGCACAGCACCCCCAAACAGCATCAGCAAGTGTGAAATGCTCCTCTTGGGAGGTGACAAGTACTATCAGAAGACATGAAATACTTAAAAGTTTGGCTTTTTTTCCCTGATGTGCAAAATCTAATGCAATAAAGAGGTTTGCTTGGTGGTGGGAATTTCTGCTCCAGTGGCTGAACAGAGTAACGAGTCCACTCCATCTGTTCCAGCACCCAGGAAACAACTGAGCTAATCTTTAGAAACAAATGTCCTGTTGGGAAATGCTGGAAGGAGGTGGATTTGTCTCTGCCTTTATGTGGCATTTAAGACAGCCCTATGCAATTTAACACTTGTGTGTGTGTGTATGCACTGATGTACAGAGTGAGATCACTTGTTTTATTAGAGCTCCTTATTTTGGCTTGGTTTGCTTTAGAATATTTGACTTTGTGAATTACAATCAATGATCTTCCATGTTCCAGAGGCTTTGGCACAGGAATTCCTTCGTTTCTTGATCTGTCAGGTAACAAATACCTTTGATCTCCATCCAGGCCCCCAGGCAGCGTTCCGTGATTGTAAAAGCAAAAAGGTTGTGAAGGTTTGGCTTTAATTCTGCCTCTCTCAATAACTCCTGCAGCCTTTGTCTGTTGTAACAGAGTCTTGTTCTTGTTGGATCATTTTTATAACATAAGACAAGAGGTTTTTTCCACAAGGATTTTCAAATTAAAACTTTTGGAGAGTAGATGTGAGGAGTTTAGGGTTGGGTTTTTGTTTTTTTTTTTTCTGAAAAGATTGAAGTTTCTAGATACTTCTGAGTTTTTCTTTCTGAAGTTGTTCGTGTATGTGCCCAAAGGCTTTTGATTAAATAGCAGACTCAGTCAAATAAACATCTCTGGCGGCATAAATAACCCATAAGGGATTTTTTTTTTCAAAAGACATCTTTTACACATTAACAAAACGAATGTAGTAAGAGTTCTCAGTATTTTTAACACTTGAGACCAGTGTAATTAAACTCACTTGTTTTCCTATTTTTTAATACTCTTCTCCTGCCATAGCATCTCTCTTCATGTGGCTTTCCCCATTCCTAATGCAGGGCAGTCGTTTGCTTTTTACTTTTATATTCCATTTGGTAACATGCTTCTTAATGCACACATGCCATCTTTCTTAAGGAAAACTTCAAGTAGAAGGTAATTGCACTGATTTTTGGGTTTTTCTAAACTCCCTTTTTACTGTAAGAATTTTTTTTTTTTTTTTTGCATCTGCTGTAGCTGTTTGAAAATACTGTAAATAGTGCTCTGTACAGCAAATACTGAAATGCTGGGGATACCATTCCTTGTTATATTTTCCAGAATACTGCCATGTTTTCCAGTGTTGAGACAGGAGCTTTGGTGTTAAATGCTGTTATACTCTGTGTGCATTATGGTATCAATCCAAGAAGGGCACAGTTGCTGTATTACAGTGGTAATACTTAAGAGTTTGTCTGAATTTGTAAAACATTTCTTCCTTCTGTCCTCTGTGCACATTTCTCCCAGACCACAGAGATGCAGTTTTTCAGCTCTCACTGTGCTCATTGTCTGTGCAAGGTTCTAATGCCAGTTTTGGTACCAGTTTGATGACTGATGGCATTAATGTAATACTTGGATTGTCAGCTGTAGCTCTCACAGGTTTTCCTTGCTTGTCTGATTCTTGTGTTGTCAAAGCAGAATCAGTGGATGTGGCAGAATTAGTGGAATTACAGGGATTTGGGATCCAGTTACAATGTCTTGCTGTGGGATTGGGCAGTGCAGGGGACGTTTCAGTGCTCTGAGCTAAGGAATGGTGTCACCTCTGCCTGCCCATGGATCTCCCATCCATCAGCAATTGCCTTTTGCTTCTATAACCTCGGGGATGGGACAGACCCCAACTCCAGTCCCACTGTCTGATGTTAGGATGCAAACCAGCAAGTTCTGCCTTCTGTTTCTGAGGGTTAATGACTNCTGTCTGACTGAACTGTGAGGAGAACTTGCTAATGCTTTATATGAAGTTCAGAGTTATATACTAATGCAGTACAGAATCTGGAAAATATGAGAGCTAAAACTTAAGGCATCAACCAGACCTGGCAAGTGGCACATCTGGCACATCTGCCTCTGGTCATTGCAGCAGCTCCCTCTGTGATCTGTCCCTTCATTGAGTTTCTATACTGTTGTTTTCCAAATGAAAAATGTTTCTGTACTTTACTTCTCCAGAAAATGTCAGGTTTTCTCTACAAATGGCATGAAGGTGCTTGAAATATATTTTGAGTCTGAGGCAAAAAATATGTATTGGATTATTTTTTTAATGTGTTTTTTTAGCTAAGTTGACACGTGACTGTAAGAATGAAAATACTTTATTCCCTGCTCAGAAAATTATAAATTTTAAAATGTGGGAAAAAAACCCCAAACCAAAACACCAAAAACCAACCCCAAACCCGAGTATGTTCATCTTGGGACTGTTTAATGTCAGTTCTCTGCAAAGCTTTTGCCAAAACTCAACCTTGACATAAGTGCACGTGGACTGAGGGTGCTTTAAGTGACCTGAAATTAAACT
>VYZR01086930.1:12269-26024 GCA_013400675.1 Oxylabes madagascariensis
TCCAGCTTCTCAGAAAAGGAGAAAGAAATGCCCTTTCTAAATAATTCTAAGTCCACCATCAGGCTTGGCATTTGGGGCTAGAAATGCTGATTATTTGATTCGGGGAGATCTCCAGTAATAAAAAGAGCGAGGGAGGGTTGGGTTTAGCTGCTAATCCTGACTTCCAGGCTCAGCTCCCAGAACCCAGGGAGATATTTCAGGCAGAAACTTTGAACCACCCCTTTGAAAGGATTAAGCTTCTCAGTAGGAATGAGGTACTTGAAACATCTCTAAAAATCCCTGGAAGTGTCCAAGGCCAGGTTGGAGCAGCCTGGGGGTAGTGGAAGGTGTCCCTGCCATGGAATAGGGGTGGAACAGGATGGGATTTAAAGCCCCTTCCAATCCAAACCATTCCCCCTGGCAATTTCCAGGAAGGCTTTTACTGCCCCACAGAACCTTCCACAATCAGCAATCAGGGGATTTATTTTTATAATTTTGGGTGCAGTTGAATATTTCAGAGGAGAAAGGCAGAACTCTCCGGTCTTACAGATGGAATCTAACAGGGAAAATCTGACTTCCAGCCATTTCCACCTCCAGGAAGATTGGACACTTGTTACAGTGAAAAACCTTAATTCCTGCACAAGGGAGAAGGGAAGACAGGGAGATAAAAACGGGATGAAGTGCTGGACTTCATGTTTGGACTGAACACGGCATTTCTGCAAAAAACCAAAGTTCCTGCCTGGCCAACTGTGGGGCGTTAAATCAGTGCCCGATTCAGGACTGAAGAGAAAGGGAAAAACATTCCAAGCTGGACCAGCAGGGAACAGATTCTGCAGGCTGGAAAGAGCAGCTTGCTCTGGCTAATTAATGGGTAATCAGGGCTAGAGCAGTAATTTTCTGAGTGGTGACCAATTTCCCCGGCACAGGTTTCCCCTGGGGTATCTTCTGCTCCCTTTGGATGGTCCCTGATTTGAGGTTTTTCACTTCAGCAAAGTAAAAGCTTCAGCTTGGAAAAACGATCTGAAATAGCATCAAGGGCCCAGTGTGTGGTTGGTGGCTGCAGAGGAAAAGGAAAATAAAAGGAAGTCCATTCAGGCTGAAATCCAGCTTGGGATGGGCTTCAGAGGAATCATTGGAAGCTTAATTACCTAAATCCTACTCTTGTCCCCTTCCTGGCACAGCCCATGGTGACAGCTGTAACTCCTGAGCAGCATTCCGTGCCAAGAGAGGGATGGCCTGGAAAAATCCAGAATTTAGGTGCAAAAAAGACATTTGAAAAGATGCACAGGAAATAAATCAGTGTGGATGTGGGGGCTGGGGAAACAAAAAAAAAAAAAAAAACCAAACCAAACCAAACAAACAAAACCCAAACAAACAAGAAAAGAAAAATAAAATAAGGCAGACAATTTGATAAAGTTCCAGAAAGTTGCTCCCCACCCAGAGGGACTTCAGTGCCTGAATAGGATATGGAAGCAAGGCTGGAAAAAACGCTTCCTGAGAGCTGTCCAGCTGTGTGTTCCTGCTGAAATGCTCCTCTCAGAGGAGCTTTGCAGAGATTTGAGTTCCTCAGGTGCAGACAGTGGGATCAGACAGCACAGAACCAGCCTGGCACTCCTGCTCCCGTCAGGAAAATTGGGGTAACAGAACCCTCCTGCCTTACTGGGGTGGAGGGAGAAGAAAGAATTGAAAAGTTCAGTGATTGTCCCCTAAATGCATCTCATCAGGGCTCCTGAAGAGGCATTTTTAGCCTCCTGATGATGCTCAGATATGCTGGGGCAGGTGATCACCCTCCAGAACAGGGACAGGAGGGAGCTGAACTCCAGAAATTTCTTTGGCAAATGGGGGGAGATGGGGAACTTGGTGAAGAAGCAGGACTGTTGCCCCGATTCAGCCTTCTGAAATTGTTTTTCATTTCTGTAACTGAAGTTCTCATGCTTTCAAGTACCAACAAATGGTTTGTTTTCACGTTTTCGTGGAGGAGGAGAGAGCTGACAGACTGTTGGTCTGACCAGTGTGTTGGAGGGGTGGCAGCTTCACCCTCCAATCCACTGTCACCTTTGGAATTCTATCAAATGTCAAAGATGTAAATAAAGTTCCTTCTTTTCCAGCACGACTCCAGCACGACTCTTTCCTGTCTCCTGTTCCCACACAGGACCACTCCACCCTCACCCTGAAACCGCTGTGAACTTGGCAGGAGAAGGGGATTTGCTTTGAGCACTGTGTAAATCTCGAGTTTAGCAGAGAAGCAGAATGAATTCAGCCAATAAATCCAGGAGCTAATGGGCAGGAGCAGTTGGTCCTTGTGCTGTTTTACACCACATGCCTGAAATAAAACGCTTTGCGTTCACCAACCCTCCTGCTCCGAGCACTCCGGTGCCCCTTCCAAACCTCAGCCTCATCTCCAGCCCTAAAGTCTGGCCCTGCAGAGCATCTGAGAGGCACAGCACGAGAAATATCAATGTTTTGTCTCTGCAGCAGCCTGGAGCTGCCCCTAATCACAGCAAAACTCCGAGCACATCAAGTGGCTCCGCTCCAAGCTGGCACGGCACGAGGCGCCAGGATTTCTCAGACAGGCGTACGAGGGCTGGGGAATTTTAATATCTTCTTCCCCTTACAAGTAATTTCCAGTGTTTATGCTCTGTGGAGCTCCTTAGGAGTGTCAGAGCAGAACAAATGTCATTTTTAATGGACTTGCTAAATCATAAAAACCATTTGGAAAATTGCATCTGATTAAAACATGAAAACGTTCCATTATTCACGGGGCGATCGCGGCAGCTCCCAACAGCGGCTGCAGAGAAATCTTGGCCCACAGGACTTCCCACCCCAGGAACTAAAAGCAATCTTCTGATCTGCTCCTGCCAGGAGCAGAGGAGCTCTCCTGGAGAGAGGGAACAAAGCTCAGCATCTGTCACTTACATCCTTAATTCTTGCGGGGACGCAGGAAAACGCACGACAATGGGAATTACAGCGCAGCTCCTGCGCTGTCAGGGCAATATTCAAATCCTCCCCAGATGGGGATCACAGCTCCCTCTGGGAGAAGGCCAGGCCAGAATCTCTCATTTCTAGAGTGGCTGTCACGAAGAATCTTCAATTATTTGTCCCAGCTCACCCAAAAAATGCCTCTTGCTGTACGGAAGGGGAGTAAAAATGGAAAATTCTGTTCCATACAACAAAGCAGATGTGGCAACAGAGCACGAATCAGAGAGAGGGGCTGCTCTGGAGAGCAAACAGCACTAAAGCAGAAAGGATCCCCTTCAAAATGATGATTTCTCCCAGCCCTAGTTCTGCCTGCGCTCTCTAGATGGTGATGCAGAGTAATTAAGCTCTGGTTTAGCGGGCGTGTAACCCTTGGTGAGTGGATGTTCTGAGAAGTGACAGCAGATGATTTAGCCCGACGTGCCACAGCAAGGTAGCTGCCTCCGCCCTGCACGTCAAACAAAGCATCAATCAAACCCGCACCGCTAAGCTGCTCTTTCATTTGCAGGGGATTTGGGGAGCGTGTTCCTTCCTAAAGGCTTTTTTAAAAGTTGTTATTGTTATTATTTCTTGATTTTAATTGAACTAAATCATGCGGCTTCAGGGGAAGATGTAAGTAGGGAAGCAACTTTATTTTTGGAGAAGCAAAACCACGCCGTTTAAAGCATTTCACTTGAAAAGGATCCAAACTTCCCCTGGCTCCAGAGAAGAGCCTGAGTCCCGGGTTTCCAGTGGGATTTCCATGGCAGAGCTGATGTCTGCTCTGAGCCTGAGGTCCCCAGAGCTGCTGATTCCCCTGCTGGGAGCTGTTCCACCCTGCCCTGACCCGTTATCAGGTGGAGATCCAGGGCTGTGACAGGAAATTCAGGATTATTCACTGCACTGAGTGATGCTCAGGGTAAGGCAGAGGGGAGATGTTTCAGTGCCTCCAATTCCACGAATTCAACAGGAAACAAACCCTGATCCAGCAGCATTTCCACGATGGAAATATCTCCTGCGGAGAAATTCACCTGCAAGCACCTCACCTGGTAGGGATTTACCCAGAGCCAAGGGTTGTTGCACCGATAAATTCACTCAGGCAAAGGTGCTTTGACATCCTCGGATGGCACTGTGGGGTGAAAATCAGGCTCTCAGTGCTGCTGCAGCACTTTCAAAGAGCTTCAGAGAGACGCTGAAGTTCAGCTCAGACAAATTTCCTCCCCCTGTGCAGCACGGTTCTCACGCAGAGGTTAATAACTCCTGGTATGTTCTGTGAACTCAGCATTTCTCCGGAATTTCAGCTTGATGTAGTGCCCTTTTCGCCAGGAACACATTTCTCCCTGCCTGCCTTCCCTCCTGCTAATCAGTTTTATCAACACAGCCCCAGGTGAGGAATGGCTTTCAAGACGTGGAGACTGGGAGCTGGAAATTCCTGCTTAATGCAAGTGATGCCAGTCAACAGGAGCTTGTTAATAAGCTCCAGGAACTCAAAACCACAGCTCAGGCAAACCCAAAGAGCGCTGTCAATTCACACCACAACACAGCCCGGCCTCGCAGCTTTATAAATCTCAGTGCTCTTTAAAAAACAAAGCATTAAATCATTTTGCCTGGGAGATGAGAACATCAATTACACCGCTCTCCATCCCTCCCCACAGTGTGCTGATTTGTGCTTCCCCCATTTCATCCCCGGGTTTTTGAGTGTGGGGGGAAAATTTACAGAAATGGGGAAAGGTGTGGAGTGTTGGGGTGTTGGATTATTGTTTCTTCTGACTTAGAGATGGGGCAACTGAGAGGTGTTTTAAAGACTTNTTACACAGACCAATTTGATTGGTGAAACAAAGGCAAACCTCTTCAATCACATTGGTTAAAACAGATGTTCATCAAGAAACCTCTCCTGTGAGAAAGAATGGATAAACACAGGTACAGTTACAAAAACATTTCTCTTGTTTACAGAAAGTGTGGTGGGAAAAGAATTTCCCAAAAACCAAAAACATTAAATTAAGACTACATCCCAGCAGAGTCCAAATGCCACTCAGCATCCTAAAAAGCCAATCCCTCGCAGCCTGGGATTCCCAGCAGTGCTGAAGGTGCTCATTTTCACAGCCAAGCTGCCTGACAGTGGCTCAGCAAGTCTGGAAGGAGATCCCTTTGTCTGCTGGCGAGCCTGAAAAACGCCAGGAAAACATCCAGTCTCCAGGATTCCCTGCAAGGAATAACTCCAAGAGAGTAAAAAGCTTCATGTTATCATGTCATCATGCAGTTCTGCAGGCAGCACACTTAATCCTTTGCTCCTGCCCCAGCCAACAGTTTATTTTGAATTTGGAGTTGGTTTTGGGTAAAAAAAAGAAGCAAAAAAAAAAAAAAAAAAAAAGGGGGGGGGCAATCCAAGCTCATTTTGAGACATTTCTCCTGCTGGATTGGGACAAAATGGTCTCAAACTCGTTCACCCAAAGGTCACTGAGGAGCTTTGGCTTTGTGACAGACAAATGTTGTTTTGTAGGGGTTCACGAGTCCAGTTCTAGGTCTGCACCTGATTCCAGGCATTCCAGCACTAATTAATTTGTATTTCCCTCTTCCAAGCAGCATTTGGCTCCTTGTCACCCTGGATGAGCTGAGTTGAGAGTGCTGGGAGCGGTTTTCTTCCCAAAGAACCCTGGAAAAAGGGATGCTCTGCTCCCAGAGAGGTTTGCAGTAGAGCAACCGTGGCTGGGAGTGATTCAAATATTTGCATATTAATATTAATATTATTAATGCTCCTCTCCCCCCAGAACATTGCTCAGGCTGGGACCTGGAGTGACCAACATCATCAAATCTTGTTCAGAGCGTGCAGGAGGAATGCTCTGCTTCCTTCCTGCTTTTTTATCCCCCTTCCCTGGACCTGCAGTTGGAAGGGCAGCATTTCTGTGCAATAAAATGAATTTGAAAAAAGAAATTAATGATGAAATGGATAAAATAAATTATAAAAATGATATAATGCCTTTCTGGAGCTTTCTTTCTGCTTCAAGAGGTGCNTTGCGTTTTATCCTGTCATGCACAGAAAGGTCTAAGCAGTGACAGGGACAGACAATTCTCCCAATCCAAGCACGCCAGAAACAACTTCAGGTGGACAGGACTGGGATAAGTCCCTCCCATGCAGTAAAATTACTCAAAATTATCGATATAAAAAATAATTGCATCCTATAATCAGGAAGGAGATAATTTTCTTCAGGTTTTAAGTAAGGATGGGGGTTCTCAAGTGCTTCTTTCCCAACACCTTTCCCAAGGGAGGATGGGCAGCCAGCACTCCCTCTTCAAGGACTATTATTATTATTATTANCATTCCACAGGAACCAGCTCAAAGGAATAAATCAGGAAGCCACAGACAAGGAGAATCTCATCTGTAGTGTCCCTGACACAAAGAACATTTCCTGGAGATCTGCATCCACATTGATGCAGCTTCCTCAGGGCATTAACAGGTCCGGCCTTTGGATGGAAAACCAAAGTTTGGATGGAAAACCAAAGTTTGGATGGAAAACCAAGCTTTGGATGGAAAACACTGACACATTTTGGGGAGAAATGCTGAGCAGCAGCTCCGTGCCCTCTCCAGCCTTCCCATTTCCTTCCCTCCACATGGAAAAGCTGGTTTGGATTTTTTTTTTTTTTNCCTGAGCCCTGCCAATAAACTTTTAGCAAAAGAAATGAAGGAACCTCCATGAAACCCCAAAAATAACATTCAACCAAGGCCAGGCCTGCTGCAGACAGAGGGGACAACACAACTCAGAGGACAAAAATCATCATTTTCCTCTCCTATATTCACTCCATAGGATTTACAAGCCAATGGCTTTCCAGCTCATTACTGGAGATCAACTTTGACCAAATTGGTAAAAAAAAAAATAAAAAATCAGAGATTTCTAAAGCAGCAAGAAATTAATGACACGACAAACTCCACAGGAGAAGGCATCAGCAGTTTTCCTTTTAACTTCCTGCCCTTTCCTCCCCACAAGTCTGGTTAATTTTGAGCCAGAGCCTTTCAGAGCTCCATTCCCCTGCAGGAAAGCCTGATGGGAACTAATTGATGTGAGAGAAATTCGAGCACGAAGGGGAAAGTGCCTTTCTCCCCATCTATTATTCACACTTCGTGGCGAGAGAACCTCAAAACGTGGGGATGAACTTTCCCTTCATCCTGTTAGCAGAAACTTGCCAAATTCTTGCTCTGGAAACACATTTTGTTGTTCCCTAAATAGCATGAAGCCGTGGGGAAATGAAAAAAGGGACGTGGAAAGTGTCAAGGGTTTCTTCAGGCTGGCAAAGTTGGGGCTGTTCGGGGCAGAGAGGGGAATTTGTGTGGAGAACTCAGAGCACCTTCCACCCTCTGAAAGGGCTCCAGGGGAGCTGGAGAGGGATTCTGCGTCAGGAACTGGGCAAGGGGAATGGCTTAAACTGACAGAAAGTAGGTTTGGATTAGATTTGGGAAGAAATTCTTTAATCTGAAGGCAGGGAGGCGGTGGCACAGGTTGCCCAGGGAAGCTGTGGCTGCCTCTGGATCCCTGGAAGTGCCCAAGGCCAGGTTGGAACTACCTGGGATCGTGGGAGGTGTCCCTGCCCATGGCAGAGGTTGGAACTGGATCTTTAAAGTCCCCTTTCAACCCAAACCATTCTGACATTCCACAGGAACCAGCTCAAAGGAATAAATCAGGAAGCCACAGACAAGGAGAATCTCATCTGTAGTGTCCCTGACACAAAGAACATTTCCTGGAGATCTGCATCCACATTGATGCAGCTTCCTCAGGGCATTAACAGGTCCGGCCTTTGGATGGAAAACCAAAGTTTGGATGGAAAACCAAGCTTTGGATGGAAAACACTGACACATTTTGGGGAGAAATGCTGAGCAGCAGCTCCGTGCCCTCTCCAGCCTTCCCATTTCCTTCCCTCCACATGGAAAAGCTGGTTTGGATTTTTTTTTTTTTTTTTAATTCCTCTTCAGACTGTGGCATAAAACCCAGTCCAAACCAGCTGTAAATGTTCTCAACCTGCCAAGAGTGTGCTGCAGAGCTGGGAAGTGGGAAAGTGAGAGAGGAGCTGTGCTGGAAACCCTTCCTAGAAAGCCCAGTGGATAAACAACGAGGAGCGGGGGAACCTCCTGATTTTCCTGAGTGCCTACCCAGAGGTCCCAAAAATACTGCAATTTTTTTAAGAAAAACCAGAAAAATAGAGACAAAAACATTCCCTCCCTTCCCGTGCCACCTGGAGATGTTCTGATCCAGGAATCAGATCATTCCTAGGTAAGGAATGATCTGATGTGACCTCCTTTCCTGGGAAATTATTCAGGCAAGCAGATGCAGCTTGGAGGAATATTTCTTTTCTTCTGCCTGGGAGGCTCTTCAGGGAGCAGTTACCTGTGGGGACATCCCTGGAGGTGTCCCAAATGTGGGCAGGGAAGGTTGGATCTGCTCAGGATCCATCCCAATCCGTGCAACACCAAAATCCAGCGTCCCTATAACCCATAAAATCTTGCTGGTCTCCGTGGTTGGTTTCATTACTTTGAAAAGCTCATTCCTGCATTGCTTGAAGGTCATCAGGACTCGATAATCTTGGAGGTCTTTTCCAGTCTTAACAATTCCATGAAGCCCTGGATTGGGGGATCTGGGTGCCACTGGCTTGGTGTGAGGACGCAGGGCTGGTTTTGCCACCCCAGGGCTCTCCCATCACCTCAGCTCCTCTGTCCTGCCCTTGCTGGCAGACAAAAATCCCATTTTTCGTTTCCCAAAGGCTCAAATTCAGTACTTGTCACCTCAGCTCCTGGGTGGATAAATGCTCTCCCTGCCACTCTCAGCTGTCACAAGGATTTGTATCTGCCTTCGTTACATCCCTCCCAGTCACGGGGTAATTAAATCCGATGTTGCTATAAGTCTCACTGAGCAAAGGAAAATTCACCAGATTAATCAGAGTATCTTTCAGAGAGGCTTCTAAAAATATTCTAAATAGACCAGAAAAGCAGATGAGTGGCATTCTCATTTATTACCGAGCCGGGCTCTGGATACAACAATCAGTTGGGTTGATAGATAACACAGCATCTTCTGCCTCTCCTCTTTCATTCTGGAAGCTCTCATTTAGCGCCAGATCAAGACACAATTCTCTCTATTATTGTCTCTCTCACCCACTGGAGCTTTTTCTGGGCTGTGTGCTCAGCATTCTCTCCAGGGGCGTGCTGTTGTCATGACTCTGAATTAGGTTTTTCCCTTCTCATTGTCCCCATCCTGCAGTAATGGTGTTTTTTTTTTGGAGCACGTGTCCCTCAGGCACTGCTCAATCCCATCCTGCCAGCAGCCTGGGAGGATTTTGCTGCTGCTCTCAGGGCCATCACGATGTAACTGTGGACACGAAATAGGAAATTCCCAGATGCTTCTCAAGGATTTTTTTTTGTTTTGTTTTTTTTTACACAAGTCTGGGCTGGCTTTCTGTGATTCATAATTTGATATTTGCAAAGCAGTTCTTTAAACCTCCTCAGCCTTGCTGCTGGCCACTGACAGAACTGATGGCCTTTCTCCATCAGCTCAAATTCATCCAGGCTATTTTGAAAGGAAACTTCCCAAAGTTTTTTTTGGGTTTTTTTTGGCCAGCTGATGTTCTGGCTTTATTGTTTCCTGCCTGCCACAGAGGCACAAGCCTGACTGGGCAAAACTCTCAGCTCATTTACGTCAAGAACTGAAGCAGCCACTCGTCGTCTGCAGCTGGGCCAAGTGAGCTGTGACAGAGGGGATGGAAATATTCCCACTGGAGCAGGCAGAGAGCTCAGATCCAGGGAAACGTCCCTGCTGAGATCAGTGTCACTTCAGCTGCTACTGAGAACGTTTATTATAAATATATCATGCAATAAAATGAGGCTTTGCTTCTCGCGGTGGAAGTGACCTTGCAAAGGCACGAGGGGAGGATGGAACTCTCTGTGCCTGTGAATTCCCAGTCAAAAACATCAGCTCCTGAGGAAATCCTGATGCTGTTGGTTGAGTTTAGGGCAGTTCTGCAAAGCTGGTGCCCCTCCAAAACTGCTCCTGCATTCCCCTTCCATGGAAAATCCTGGGTTTGGTCAGCACCAGCAGCATCCAGCTCACACCTGGGGAGGAATTCAGAGCTCCTGACTGTTCCTTTGGCTCTGCCGGGGCAGATCTTCCCAAAATTAAGAAATAAACCGGTGCATTGTCCAGAGGAAGGCAGTCTGCAGCAGATCGATCACCCTGAGAGCAGGGGGAAGGTGAGCTGGGCACAGCTGGAAATTACCTGGGGAAAGAGGGAGGCAGCACCGGAGGAAGGAAAGGATATTAAAAACACAGCCTCATGTTTCAATGCCAGGGTTATTAGGAAAGCAAAGGAAGCAGCAGCACAATCCCTCTCAGTCACTGGATGTGCTGCACCGGGGCACACCGGAGGGGCCAAGGTTGAGGGAGCCGCCGTTCATCATTTTTGATTTAGTGCTGCCCAGACAAGAGGAACTGGCGTGATCCATGGGCTGTATATCCTCCTATTGATCTCCCAGCCCTGCTTTGCTAAACTCCACATCCATCACCCCCCAGGCCTGCCCGGATTCCCCCCAGAGGCAGCTGAAGGAAGCCACTGCGCTGTCCCCAGTGCCAAATGCCTGGTGACAGCCAAGGGCTGGGGCTGTGCCACTGCCCGAGCGATGGACTGGCAGCAGGGCCAGGTTTCCTTTCTCACTGCTCCTGGAAAGGGCAGCAGCAGCCTGGGGGGAGCTGTGCTCCCAATCCCGCACAAAATGACAAAGAGGGAGGCAGAATTCACCTCTGGCTGGTGCTCAGCTCGCCCCACACCTCATCCCTCTCCTGCTTCATTTAATTTTTCAAACTTCCTCCTCCCAAAGAAGAGCTCTGAGCTTTCTTTCCAGCTCGGCCACAATTTCAGGTTTTTAAGGATATTTCACTCCAATTTCAGCACTCTCTGTTCCCATCCCTGACTGCAGTCCTTTGCCAAGGTATGTCCGAGTGAGGAACAGGAGGGATGAGAAGACAGCTGGTGAAACAAATGCAAATCCCTGTCTACACCTCCTTAATCTGTTTTCTCCTGTATTATCCCTGCCAGCAAAGGCTATTTCTGGCCTGGGCTGGCCTGGCTGGGGAGGGCTGAGTGGGCAGAGGGAGGCTCGTGGTGCAGGCAGCAATAAAACCTGAAGGTGTGCTTGAGCTGGTGCAGATTTTGAGCTAAAGAGTCGGAGTTCTGTGACTGTAAAGTCATTTCTTAACTCTGAGACAGTGGGATGAGACTTAAAACAGAGGCCACATTGATGGTCATCACCTGGGAGCTTTTTACACACTCACCAGAACAACCAAAATTCTCTTTGCTGAAGTATTTGTGGCAGCTCCCACAACTCCCTTTCACTGCAGGCTGTGGGAAGAGGGGTTTTGGAATCACAGAGGGGTTTGGATTGGAAAGGAGTGTAGAGATCACCCCAGGGGCTGCTCCCACTGTCCCAGGGTGCTCCAGCCTGGCCTGGGACACTCCCAGGGATCCAGGGGAGTGTCTGTCCCACTCCAGAACCACAATGGGGTGACCTCAACATCCTTCACAAACCCCAGAGTGATTTCTCTGTTGCTCCAGCCCAAGCAAGAGCAACCCCAGCCCAAACTCAAGAAAACCCGGGGCAGCTCTGCCCCAGACCAGGACTAAGAAAGGAAACACCCAGGAATCATTCCAGCATCCATCTCCCACCTGCCCAGCCATCATTCTCTGCTTCTGGGATCTTGCAAAATGTCTCACAAAGGTGCTGATGGATCTGACAGCCCCGAATCCACCACCTGATTCTTCCAGCAGCTCTGGAAGGATCTGGGCAGAAGAAAAAGCCTTGCCCCTTTCCTGTGGGAGATGCGCGTTTGAAGAACAGAAAGCTTTATTCATTTTCTCTCTTGCTGGTGGTCCAGGTGTAAAAAAGGAAACCAGGGATGAAGGGGATGAGTGGGTTAAGAGGAACCTCTGTGAGAGAGAGAGAGAAAGAGCAGAAGTGAAATCAGCCATTATCAGATGATCTCCAGTTGCCCTCGAAGTGCAAGGAAGAGCCACATTAGGACTCGAGGAGTGTTTAAAAACCTCTAAAGGCTCGCAGAGAGAAGTGCTGGCAGGGGAGGGAGAAATGGCACTGCCTCCCAGGTGCCATGCCAGGAAATCTCAGCCTTTCGGAGAAAGCTGAAGGTGGGTTCTGAGAAAAAAGGTGTTTAGACAACCCCACACACTGATTGTGTTCTGCTCCTCGGTGGGAGGGTGAAATAACCCCCAGCAAAGCCTCCTGTGTGCAGACAGGATCCCAAAAATCCCCTCTGGAGCTGAGGGGGGCGGAAAGGAGATGCTGCAATAGCCCAGGAACACGTGGTGGGTTCAGCACAAAAGCACAGCCAGAAATAACCTTGTTCGGAGGAAAAGCCATGATATAAATTTTAAATTTAGAAGAAAAAAGACCTGTTTACCTATTACCAAACAGCCCCACTCTTAACCAATTACTGAGAGGCAGCTCAGAGCAGCAGCTTGGCCATTAGAGTTGAGTATTCCAGGGCCTGCTAATGGGAGATAAATTCATATCTGGAAAATTGGATGCAATTAGAGGCATTTTAGCAAGGGTTCACAACAGAGCTGACCTTTGCTTTCACATGCAGGGGGCCAACAGAGAGATGATGTCTGATATTATTTTATTGCTAGTGGGAAGAAAGCTTTTGTGTTGGTAAGTACCGGACCAACCCACCTCGGCAGAGAAAAACACGATGGGAACAGGGGTTAGAGACTGGGCTGGGGGTTAAAATTCCTAAATTTGAGTCTCATCCTTGCCATCAGCTCAGTGTGACAGCGACTTTGCCTCTCTGTGACTGGTTTGAGCCATCTTTAAGGCTTGGCTGACTCAAAAATCCCTCGCAGCTCCCGAATTTCCCCTGATTCCTGTGGGACACTTCCCTAATTTGCTGTCAGCACCTTCAGGCAATGATCATCTTCCACTGAGAACCCAGCCCGGGCGGTGTGGTGGGGAATCAGATCATTCCAGTGAGGAAATTGCCTTTTTAGGATAAATATCAGGGCTCTTTTCCCCAGCCAGAGCATCCTTGGCATCTAAAAGGTTTTAACAGCACTGCTGGGGTGACTTTAACCACCACAGCCATGAAGAAAAACCTTTGCCAGCCCTGGGTGGACACCAAAACCGTCTCTCCTTCATGTTCATGCCTAAATATTAATTCTCCTGTGCTCCCCAGTCCTGTTTGTAACCCCGGGGTCTGCAGCTACCAGGCAAAACTCTTGCAAAGTCTGGCGTCGTGGGCTTAATACCCAAAGTGCTTATTTTAAACACAGACTGATGGCTTTTCTCCTGGATAATGATGATTGATTCTGTTTTCCATCCTTTGTCAAGGCTCAGCACATGCCTGGAATTTTAACAACTCCTTCTTCTGATACTTCCATGCATCCATCTGTTCCTCTGGATCTCTCTCAGCCTCCTGCTTTAAATAATGAACTTTGCTACGCTCAGAACAATCTATTAATAAATAACAATCTCGGAGATTACAGGAGCCAATTAATAGTGAAGCAGCATCAGGAGCTGGGGTGAGGGATGCTGCTGGTGGGGGGGTGGAGCTGGCAGTCCTTGGGCACAGAGGATTTCTGGGACCCTCCACAAGGGCTGGGGGCAAAGCTGTGCAAATAAACCAAATAAACAAACTCAGCTCCCGCCAAGGAGGGAGCGGGGCTCCGCTAATTCTGACAAAGCTGAGGTTTTGTTTGCAGCTCCACTCGAGGCAGGAGCAAAGGGGAAGCCCAGCACTGAGAATTCAGCGCCATGCAGGAGTTCTGCTGTTACCCCAA
>VYZR01086986.1:3852-15042 GCA_013400675.1 Oxylabes madagascariensis
GCCAGAAAAATATGTTTTTGTTGTTGATGTTTTTAAAGTAGTGCTTAGGCTTAGGATTGCACCAAAAACCCAGAAAGCCCAAGGCAAAATGTCCTGTCACAATGCAAAGAAATGGAGATCTTTCTAATTCCTCAGAAAGAGGAGCCAGTCACAAACAGCTGTCTTGTCCTAGTATCTCTAGGAAAGGGATCAGTGACACATCAGGGTTGGAATGCTGGAGACCACTGCGGGATGTAAAATGCAACAAATGTTTTGGGGTCTTTTTTTTTTTTTTTTTTTTTGGGGTAAAGGCCACTACCCCAAAAAAAAAAAAAAACCAAAAAGTGAANGCCCTAAGCCTGTCCCTCTGTCTATCACTCAGAATTAATGGTAATGCAGATAGCATGGGCTGGGCAGTTCTTTACCCTCAGTCCCTTACAGCAGACGTGAGAGCAGAGGTCACTTTTTGGTTAATAGCTGTAGATGGATTTCTCTCCCCTGAATTTGTCCAGTCCCTTTCTATACCTGTCTGTGTTTACATCAGATTCCTTCTGCTCCAGTCTGGGCTTCTGTCCTGTCCCCTGATGGTGAATTTTCTGGTGCTGCATCACCCTTGTCTTCTGCAGGAACACAGGGTTTCATTTCCCTGAGCTGCTACAATGGCATAAACCTTGAAGAAAAAAACCCACGATTTTNGCGGATTTAAACAAAAACAATGTTTTTGGGTCTTTTTTTTTTTTTTTTTTTTGAGGGTACAGCCAGCTACCCTAAAAAGAAACAAGACCCAAAAAGTGAAAAATACTGTGGCTGGAAGTTTCCAGTCATGTTGCAGTCCAAGCCTGGGCTGATGGATGAGGTAAGATGCTGTTGGGCAGGAACAGAAGTGGTCTGTGCTGTTGTGCAGTGGCCACAGTAACTCTGCTTATAGCCCACTGGCTGAGTTCAGGGGCAGGGTTTCTTTGCTTCATTCCTTACTGGTGTTTCCAGGCTGGGTACGGGATTCTTCCAACCTTCAGTGGGCCTGTGAGTAAAACCACAGCAGCTGTGGGAGTGCTGGGGAAGGAAGCAGTGCCAGTAAATGACACATTTCCCTCTGCCTGATACCCCACCTCCTCCTTTCCAGCAAGGTATANCACGATTTTTAAAAGGGAGGATGAAGAGTAAGAAACTTGAACTGAGAAGCAATGATATGATTTAAGAACCAGCAGCTTTTCCCTATTTGGTGTCCCAAAAATTTTAGGAGTAGATGAAAACCACAGCATGCAGGTGATCAAACGGAGTACTTTGCCTTCTAAATCAATGTAGGGAAGAAGGACTAGCTGGCATTTGTCACGCCCGCCAATTTGGTTGAAGTGGAATTTGAACCACGCTGCTGGAGATATTGGACAGTTTTCTTTCATCTGGTTGTGAGTTGTGTCACATGGTCACCATATGTGTTGCTCCCCAGCACGCACACACACACCTCTCACTCTGCACAGCTGTCAAAACAAACATCAGCTGCCTTTTTTCAATCCAGGAGAGTTTCAGCTCTGGAAGCGGTGGAAACCCCTTTTCTAACAGGATTTCACATTGCAGATTATCTTTAATCCAATCCGTCTCTGACTGATACACTCTTTGGAAGCCTGTGACCCTCTGCAGGGTTTGCTGGATGGAAACTTCTGTCAGCTGTGCTGAAAACTCTTTCTCTGCTGGGCTGTAATAACAAGGAAAATCCTGTAATGATCTTCCTCAACCATTGAAGAGCTTTGTTGTGGTCATGAACAAATCTAAATTTATGGCAAGAGCATTAGGTTGAGCAAGAGCATACAATAAATTTATGAGCATACATAATAAATTTACATAATAATAAATACAATAAATTTAAGAGCATACATAAATTTATGGCAAGAGCATACAAGGAATAGATTTTACTGGACCTATTGAAGGCATGCATATTAAATTGGGCTCTTCTCATTTCTCCTAGAAATGAAGGCCAGAAAAATATGTTTTTGTTGTTGATGTTTNCTCCTTTCCAGCAAGGTATTCAAGTAGGAGGCAGGGAAGACAGAAGCATTTGTCCTGAGATGCCACAGTCCCTTTCAAATCTTCTAAAGGCCAGAATTTTCTTTATGGTTTTTTATTCCTGTTGCCATTTTACACTGACTGTTCCTTCTTTAGCCACATCAGTCATGCAAACACCCTTGCTTACAAATGCTTGCTTTATAGCCATGTTTTTATGCCATCCTTATGACCACAAAATTTTAGACTTCTGGTAGTAGAGATGACTTGTGTCTCTGACACTGTTCATTCTCTTCATCTTCTTAGGGAGGTGAATTCTCTGAGAGCAGTGGACCTCTTTTGGTAGGTTTTACTAAAATGATGTATGGGGTTTGTGTGTGCTGGAGGGTGTATACATATGTGCTGATTTATGTTTGCTTTAGAAGAGGCCCCCCAGTTCAAAACCACCCAAAACTGCTGACTTCCAAAACACAGCATGGATTTCCTCAGGGTTTGGAAGGGTTGAGGAGTGGGGGTCCTTGGCAACGGGGCTGAACTCATGCTGCTGGATTTTGTATTACTGCTTCTGTTTGTCTAAAAGGGAAGCCCACAAAACCTCAGACAAGCTCTAACACTGAGCAAGCTGCTGTACAAACCCATCCCAAGCAGAGATAACTGTGCCCAGATGAACTGGAAACATGATAGGGACATCTACCTTTCTACTAGTTCATTGTGTCTTGACTTCAGAGATTTTCTTGTAAACCACAATCATATTTCTACTTAAATTTTTGTTTCCTTTAGAATGAAATAAGATAGCAATGGGTAAAAACAGCGAACATTTTAAAATGAAAACGTGTTTTGAAAAAATAAAAAGTTCTTACATAGAAAGCAAATACTGGAAAATATAAACAGTAACAGAGAGAATAATGGCATAAGGGAATTCAGCAGTTTATTGCAGAACTGTGCTAACAACCTAAGAATTCAATTTTTAACAACCACAACATTTAGACTTCAAGAGACACTCTTTGTGTGATTATTTATCCTGCTTCTTACAATCTCAGGGACTATGGGAGTCTTCTAGAGGGTAAAAGTTTCCCCTGTAGAGTAAATCACAGACAAAGCAGGCAATTCCATTTATACTGGAGGAGCAGAAGCTCAGAAACATTAAAGGTGAGACATCTGAAAGTGCTCAAACAATACCCCCTTTGAAATATTCTTTGACACCATCAGAGTCAGGATAAGTAACATACCCTTTGAAGATACCACTTAAAAAGCTTTCCAAAATCTGCCAGTAATTTGAACCTCTTCTGTCCCTATCTCGGAGTACAGAATTCATCCCTTCCCTCTCTGGCAGCATCAGCAAAGCAGGAACTACTTTCTCTGTCCCATTCCAAGGCCATGGCCCACAGCACTACACTCTACTGCCCTGTAAAAAGCCCAGCAAGGTTTTCTTCAGAGCAAGGTTTAGGATCCTCAGGCCAGCAGAAGTGTTATCCCTTTTGCAGCATCAGGCAGTGAGGTACTCCAGGGTGGTGGCTGGAGGATGGTGGGGCTCAGCCCTGCTGACACAGAGGCCTCCAGCTGGCAGCAGTTCAGAACCATCATATTTGGCTTTTGTGTAATTACCCCTTCGTTCCAGGGATATCTCAAACCTGAAATGGCATGGGAAGTCTTCTTCCCCCGGCTGCCTCCCTCCCCCAGCCCATCTGAGGAGGGCTTCACATTCTTTGGTTGCTAAAGTGCTGTGTGACTCTGTGTGTGCAGATATTCCTGTGCTAACAGATATGTCAGGAAAGGAACCTCCTGTTAAGTTAAAATGCAACTGGGAGAGACTTCCCTGCAAGATCGTGTCTGTTTTCCTTAAGATAAGGCTTTACAGGGCTTTATCATTCCCTGGAAAAAGATTTTTCAGCTCCCATGACACCTGAAGCAAACAAACGTCTTGTGGCCCAGCATTGATAGATGCAACATTAAAAGCAATTTGATATCCTCTCCAAGGCTAAAAGGAAAGGGCCTTCTCACATGCTGTACCGAGGGACGCATGATGAAGGAGTTTTCATCTTCCAGCCCTGGGATTCGTTCTGCTGTCTTCCATTAATGTAAGTTTGCTGATGTGGAGGGAGTTGCTCCACTGAGAACATGAAGAGAATGAAGCTTTCTGTTGTGACAAGACTGGGAGGAATAAGAGGTAAATGTTCCCTGAAAGAATTGAAAATTTTCTTCAGACACAGAGAAATCACTTCCATGTCAATCTTAGGTCCTTTTCTCCTCGCTGAATGTTAGCAGTTCCCCACATATGTTTATCTCCTGTCTTCATCTTACCCTTTCAGCCACTCCATGCTCCCAGGCTTGACCTGTTGCTCCTTTGTGGAAACAGTGCCTGAGGCAGATTCTTCTCCATCCTCATATCACTACTGCATTTGTAGATGAGGTCTCATGCCAATTCATCTGTTTCTATGGATATATGAAGTGTCTGGAAACGGCCTCCAACTCCTAAAGCTTTACTTCTGTACTCTGCTCCCTAAACTGCTCTTGTTCCTATCACCATGAAGAACTTCCATTCTGCTTCCCTGAACTTTCCAGTGCCTGGAAGTCACTGTAACTCTTTTTTCTTGGTTATCCAGACTCAAAAGATCATTGAGTTCTCTCAGACAACCCCTACAACTCTTCCCGCATTGCAGGATCTGGCCAAAGCACCATTTCTGGGTGAAAGGAGCACCTCTGCTTAACTAAATGTTTGATTAAATAATGGAACTCCTTGCCATGTGATTCCATAGAAGTGAGAGGTTTGTATAAGGAATAAAAATTTGGGCAAAATTAATGGAAGAAAAATCCACCAAGTCCTTTTAAATCCAAAGATGTTATCACTAGTTCCAGAATCACCTGGACTTATGATTTCTGATATTTGAAGAAATGTTTTAGAAAAACAGAACTGTGTTTTGTTTTGTTCCCCGACTACCTGGTATCTCTGTGTACTTGGGTGCTGTGGGTGAAAGCAAGTATTGGTAGATTGGCATCAGGCCTGAGCAGCTCCAGGAGCGATATCCACTTGCAGTTCCTTTTGCAATAATCCTGCCCAAATCCTGTTCTTGCTCTCTTTACCCCACTGACTTTCTATCTCCTCTATCAGTGTGTTGCAAGAATCTTCTTTCCCTACGGCCTCCTTCCAGCTTTCTGCTTCTGCTTTTCTTCTTCCCTTCCCACTCAATCTCTCCCCCACATCGTGCTTAATAGTTGGGGGAGAAAACAGTTCCTTATCATGTAAATCTGCAAAACCTCTTAGGGTTCAAGACAATTTACATCACAGAGGCTGTGCACCTTCAAGCAATCCCGACCCCTCCGGGGGGAGCTCACGGAGGAAGTTACTCATTTTGTGGTTCAGTCAGTTTGCCCAATGATTTCACATTTCCATCCACGGTTTGCTAACCTCTCCTTTGGAAACGCTGATGAAAATCTTGCGGAGTTCAGTTCGGGGTTTCTGGATTGTAGTCTCTGCAGGTGACTTTTACTTTTCAGGCTGTTTGGCTGCTCCTTTTCCCCGGGGGCCGTATTCCCGCCTCCCCAGCAGGCAGTTGTGCAACTCGGGGTGCAGTGATTTGCAGTCTGCCTCTGCACTGACTCACTCAGGGCTGGATCCAGGGCCGAGGTGCAGGACACCCCTCGTTGTTTGCCAGGGAGGCCAATCCTTTCCTACAGTTGCGATGCCGCCGAGGGAGGGCTGATAAAAATCACTGCATTGTTCTTCCCTGGGATCCCTAAGGACAATGTGCTGGGGAAGAGCTCCCGTAGGTATCTTTTACCAGTGAGCAAAGCAACTAAAATAAAAGAGCCATGAAAACCTCTGCCTAAGGCTCAAATTGAAGCTTGCTTCCACCCTGCTTTATTTTGGAGGCAATTAAATGTTTGTTTTTGATTTCTTGCTGTTCATGATACTGAGGGATGAGGAGAGGGGCCAGTCAGTTAAATGTACACTTGAGCCCTCTTTTTTCCCTTTTATTTTCTTTATGCTTTCATTTTGTTGCCTAATTCATAGCAGGAGCTTTCTGGAACTGGATTTGTCCTAATATTTTCTCAGAGTACAGACTGAACCTCTAAAACTTTCTCAGAGTGGCTACTATCTGTTGATCTTGATTCAAACCTACAGACTTTTAAAATGTTGCCAGTTCTTAATGGACATTCAGTTATATTTTTTCTTATAAACACAGGTGATTTTCCTTGAGATGTTAAAAAAAATAAAATCAATACAGACATCAGTAATTACATTTAGGTCAGCTTTCACCTGAAATATCTTACAGCTGGAGTTCATGATACAGGTTTTGTATCCTACTCATAGTGTGCATATTAGATCTATCAGAGAGTCTACCAGGAGTTCAGCTACTAAACACTTGAGAAGTGTAATATGGCATTTGGAGATTTTTTCAAGAATAGCCAGTTCACAGGAAAGGTCTGGAACGCTTTGTTGGGGGAAATTGTGCTTGCTAAAAACCTCCAAGGGTTCAAAGGATGAGTGGACAAGTCCATGGGAAAAAAAATCTAACGAGAGCAATTAAATGCAAAGCAAACAAGCCTGGTTCAGGGAATCCTTGCAGGCTGGGGGGCTTCAGAATTGTTGCTGTATATCTTCTCTGTTCTTATTATTTTCTTCAAGACGTCTGTTGTTCCCATTTAGAACTGTCACCCTTCACTCCCATCCCTACAAAACCCAAGAGTGATACTTCACAAAGAAAGTTTAAAGAAGAAGAAACCGAGGAAAAATAACCAAATAATAATAAATTAAAGAATGGGTCAAAATACAAATTATTTTTCAAATCCCTATGAACAGGAATGCAGAGAAGGGTGCTGAAGGGGACACTTTTTATGCAGCACCAATCAGTCCCTGACATTGTCCAAGGAGCTACAACAGTAATCTAAGACTGGAGATGGGTGGGACTTCATAGAAGCTTTTGGTCTGACAAGACAACTCTTCTGTGTCCATCCTGCTGAGCTCATTGTCACGAATATTTCATGAGATTCAAACCCATTTTACTGGAGGGGAAATGTGGCTGCAGGACATTGTGACTGAATAACCTATTTCAACCTCATGATTCATAGACTGGGTTTTGCCTTGTTTTTTTTTCCTTCTACTTTTCCTAGAAGATGAGCTTTTGTCTGATACCAGTTCAAAAGTGATTTAACTTTAGTTTAGTTAAGACTGACCTCATCCTATACTTGTCCAGCACTGGTTGCTGAATTAAAGACCCTTATTCTGAACGTATTCATATGTGATATGCATTACAGACATGCCTTAGCCTGGAGCAGGAACCTCATTATTGGCAGGAAAAGTCTATGGGCTTACAGGGAGCCATTTTCAGAAGAAATATTTGCTAAAACTTATTATCTGCGTAATGTCTTTTTTGTCCATCTGCCTGTGTCCTGGGTTTGAAAACACAGCACTGAATGTAGGTCTTTATGTGGCCCTTTTGATGTGTGCTGCTGACCTGTGAGCCTCACCTCTTGCAGTGAAGGGTCCCTGCACCTGCATTCCTGGCAGAGCTGTTCCGTAGGTGAGGGAAGGCAAAGGGAAGGCACCAGACCTTGCAAATGCAGCTGGTTTATCCCAGCACGGGTTCAGTGGGGCAGCTCTGCAGGCAGTGGGTGTGTGACCCAGCTGGAGAGACCCACGGCTCTGCTGCAAGGCTGGGAGAAGAATGAGTGTAGCTCCTGGCACTCAGTCTGGCCAGCACTGGAGGGGAGCTGTGTGAGAGGATGCTGTGGGATGCAGCTGGGCCATGCTGGCCTGAAGGCAGTGCCTGTGGCTCTGGTGGACTGGGAACAAGAGGATGTGCTGAGCACGGATAAATCAGGAAAGCACGGCTACCTGCCTTCCCTTTCCACCCATGCTTGAGAGTCTGTAGCTGAGCGAAAACATGAAAACTCTTGATTGAGGCCAAAGCAAAACAAGTGGAAACAGGGAGAGCAATGGAAGGTGGATGAGTCATCTCTTTTGAGGGATGTCATAGCGTGGTGGTTCCCAACATGGAGTGCCAGCAGCAAGTTAAATTGGGCAAGTTTCCCAAATCATAAATCTGAGTTTTGAATGGCTCTGTATTGTTGCTGGGTATGCAGAGAATGTGTTGCAGATGAGGATGAGGTCCAAATCTGACTGCTCTCTTTATATCTGGGCACTTAAGTGCAGGTCATAAGAGGCTGTAGTGCCTGTCCACTACTGCTTTAAAATTAGGATTCCTGTGTTGTTTCCCATTGTCCTCAACTAACCCCATATGCAAAAAAAGGTAGAGCTGTTTCAGGATACAGGTAGGAACAGCCTAAATGGAAAAGAAGTCAAGGAAGCCAAATTAGAAATAGAGAGCTTTGGAATTTCAGCCAAGTTCCAGAGAAATCCCTGGCAAAAGGTTTGGTATTGGCTCCCTTAGAAAGGTCTGAATATCTTGAAGTTGAAAAGTCTGAAAAAGTAATCCAGAATATCTTGGTACAGAGCTAGGTGACAAAATGAAGGATGCATCACTCTGTAATTACCTCATCAAAGTGCTTTCAAAGGACTGTGGCCTCAGTTGCACTTCCAAAGCCAAAGGGGGGATTAGGAGCTCTGTTTGCTTGGATTTTGTGCAACAGAAAATCTCTGCCCTGCAGATCCACTATATAGGGACTGGACTTCTATATAAGGGCTGAGGAAAGGCAAGATTGTCCCAACCAGCAGGAGCAAAACAAAACCCTCTCGTGGGAGAAGCTGTTACACAACAGGGACCGGACCTGTGAGAAGGTACTGAAATTGAATCCCTGAGACTCTTGCTCCTCGGCCTTAGGAAAACACTTGTGTTGGAAGGCTCCGCATTTAATTGCTGGGGAAACTTGATCAGAGCAGAAAGGAGATTCCCAGCCTCTGGCTAAACTGTTGGCTTTACTCAGTGGCTTCTATCAGCCATGTGGGTCTCAGAAAGTTCCTTTCAGGTGCATCTTTCCTGAAAGATTAAATGCCTCTGTGCAGATTACGGTTCTGGGGATTAATTGCCCCCTGAGGCAGAACAACTGATCTCTTAGGCCATGTACACAGAATGCAAACCATGTATAAAGCAGGAAGCAGAGAGGGTTTGCTACACAAAACCATTGGGAAACATATTGTTTAAGGATAATCTAATCTCTTAAGGAAGAGAAATAGGGAAGGACTGCAGAGCAAAATCTGTCCTAGGCAATAAGAAATAAGTGGTCTTAGAAAGACATCCGAATTCCAGTTGCTGCAGGAATTTGGGCTTAATCCAACTCCACTAAAGTTGATTGAAAACTTGTGAATGTTACATCCTCCATGCTGCAAGAAGTGAAGAGCTGTTTGAAAGATGGGACGCGAGTGGGAGTAAACGTTGGTGAAAATAAGAGAGAAGCCTGAACTAAGAAAGTTTTCAAACTTGAGAAGACTTGAAGGGTCTGGAATTGACGATACCAGTTTGGACAATTACCAAGACAGAGTAACTTCCTCAATATTTTGATCATAATCTTGCTTCCGAGTCTGGTGTGACTGCCCTCCCTTTCCCAAATTTATTTAGGTTTACTGAGAGCAACTTCCCTAGATCCCATCTGTTAACTGGCCACATCCACTTTTGTGCAAACTCTCGTGCAGCTCTGTGTAGTATTTCAGCCTTGGTAGGTGCTTCAGGTGCCCTGTCCCATCAGGCTGTTGCTGGGTGGGACTGCCTGAGCCCCTTTACCCCGTCAGATGTGGAGGTGAAGCCAGAAAAGGCTCTGCCTGTAGCACAGAGATCCACAGGCAGGAGGATGGGAGCAGATGAGTTAGATGATATCAAGAGTTCACTCACAGATTAAATAAACCACCATGATAATACAGCAGGACTTGTGGTTCTGGCAGACAGCACACTTCTCACATGACACTGAGTCACTTTAGGGGGTTGGGGGGTTGTTTTCTTCCCGTTCATTTACCTCTCATTTAGCGCTGCTGGTGAGTAAATAGTGAAATGGGATTCTCAGGGTGTGATCTTTACAAAGGCCACTGAAACACTTCCTCCGGAGAGCCCTGATTGGAGACAACTGGGGCTAGAGGGGGAGGAAGTGTCCTGTTTGAACTTTTTGGTGAAAAATGCAGATTCAGTGACACAAAACTGTAAATTAATTTCATTTTCTGTTGCAGAAGGGAAAAAAGAGAGAAGTCAAAACAGTTCTTTTTGTTTCTAAATTGAATGCTTGTGTTTTCACATGTGAAGAGACTTTTCATGTGAAGTATTATTTTTTATTTCTTGTTTGAAATCTTGCAGTGGAAAAGAAAAATATTTTAGCTGATTTTTCCCCATTTCATCAGATACTTGAGAAACTAATTTCAGATCAAGCCAACCTTTTATTTCAATATTTAATTTGGAAGAGGCAGGGAACTGAAATACCCACCATTCCAACAGTTCAGATTAGAATGCAAATATTCTATTTCCATGGAGCTGCCACTCCTCATCCCAGGAGCCCGGAGCCCTCTGCACAGTTACTGGGGAGGACAGGATAAGCACCTGGCCAGTGCACTGAAAAATGAGTGTCTGGTGCCCTCTACGGGTCCAGCAAACCGGTGGGCCTGAGTCTGACCCCCGACTTCATTTATGCCTGAAAATCAGATTTAGGAGACTGTGAATTAAACAGATTACCCCTCCGAACAAGAAAAATCGATGAATGATTTGCAAGTTCTTCTTGAAACAAAATTTGCAACTGAGTTTTAAAAATGTGTCTTTCACCCCAGAATGCAGGAGCATTATTTTTTTGGAAGACAAGAGCTAAAAGAAATTAAATTATTGTCTCTGAATCAGATTTAATATGGCATGAATGAAATGAGACAGGTCTCTCACGGGGAAACAAGGCATCGGGGTCTTTCTCAAGATATTCCTCTATTTAGCAGCTGCCGTCGGTGTGTCTGTGCTGGCTGCGGTGCTGGGAGACCCCGAGAGCTGCTTCAACCTGACAGTGCAGGAACAGCTCTGGTTTGCAGTAAAATACTCGAGGCAGAGGGAGCCGAGAGATACTGAGAGACTCCTAAGGGGTTTTTTGCAAATCAATTTACAAAGGTGCCAGAAATAACATGGAGCGCTGGCTGGGATGAGAGCAATTTTTGGGACTGAGACTTCCTGTGCAGCGCTGATAAAATAAACTCTACTTACCTTTCCCGGCTTCCTTATACC
Source organism: Oxylabes madagascariensis (assembly GCA_013400675.1). Classification (NCBI taxonomy): domain Eukaryota; kingdom Metazoa; phylum Chordata; class Aves; order Passeriformes; family Timaliidae; genus Oxylabes; species Oxylabes madagascariensis. Next base: position 14,970 of record VYZR01086986.1, read on the forward strand.
AATGTGGCTTGTTACAAAGTTCATCTCTCCCAGCTCTTCTTTCTCATTTATTTCCTCCAGTGAATATGGAGCT